>CABFWB010002894.1:54685-64833 GCA_902151455.1 Timema bartmani | reverse complement strand
TTCTCGACCTAAACTGGGGCTGACTGAAGCCCCCCCCTGTCCCCACATTTGGCTGGTGCCTAGCCCCGTCCCTCATTGGACAACGATGCCAAGACATCTGTTCTGTTATTGCACCCGTGGGGATATATTTAGTACCGTTTTATATTATTTTTTTATTACCGCGTCTTATTATCCGTATACGCTTAAGTACTAATTACACTAATGGATTAGGAATTGGGAAGGTTGAATTTAGAGGAAGCGAACCCGCATTTGTGTGGAGGGAAAGTGGAAAACCACCCCCCAGTTCACCTCACCCAGATTCGAACCTCAATCTCCTCGTCCTCGGTGGTGTAGCTCAACACGACTGGCGCGTTAGCCAACTACGCCACCGAGGCGGGTGACGTTTTGTATTCATCAATAAGGAATTCAAATTGGCAATTTTTAATGACCTTTTCAAAATCATTGGTAATCTGACGTTTTACTTTTCATACCCACGAATGTTAATACAGCTATACAGGGCTGTCCTTATAAGACGTGAGGTCCTGTGAAAACCTCGTTTGCGGGGGCTCCAGTCATCCCCAAAATAAAAATAATTATAAAACCTAATTTTTGTTTAATATTATTACAGTAATTTGACCCGCTTCGGTGTTGAGCTAGACTGCCGAGGACGGGGAGATCGAGGTTCGAATTTCGCTCGGGTGAACTGGGGGGGGGCTTCCTAAATGGTTTTCCACTCTCCCTCCACGTAAATGGAGGTTCACTTCTTCTATATGAAACCTTCTTAATTCCAAACCCATTATCGTTATTAGTACTTAAGCGTATAACCCGAAAGGTTAGTAAGACGCGGTGCTAAGTATTACAGTAATTTGCACCTTTATACCAATTTTTAGCCGTATTTAATGTATCACGAAATGCCCTAAAAGGTAAATGCATGTAATAATAATGCTAGAATCTATGGTTTTATACATATAAGGGTTGATTTCCTCCCTAACGAGCTTGATCTGTATAAAGGTACGAAGATAAAACTGTCCCAAGTTTGAATTAAATCGGTTAATGCGTTAAAAAATTATCTTGAGACATATCTATCAAAGAGAGACACAAATGCAAATAAGTGTAGTTAAAACTAGGAACTCGCTTCACCCGTTCAATAAACTAAACCACATGATTATGTTTTTATTTTTTTGTTTTAACACTCTGACAATATTTTATAGCTCACCTCTAGCGCGGAGCCACCCAAATCATGGGCTTACTTACGAATGGACCTTTGGAGTACCTTTTATAAAATACAAAAAAATATTTATTGTGATAATTGAATTCCAAGAAATACGTCACACTACGTATTTCTAATTCTAGGAACAGTTTTTGTTTTTTAGCACCACGCCTTACTATCCGTTCGAGTTATGCATCTATGTACCAGCTACGCTAGTGGATTAGGGAAGAGGAAGGTAAAATTTTGAGAAAGTGTAGCCGAATTTGACTAGAGGGAGAGGGGGAAAACAATCTATGAAAAACCACTCTCTGTACACCCGACCAGGATTCGAACCGCGATATGCAGTGTCATCGGAAGTCCGGTCTATTACGAGAGTTACGCCTTAAAGCATGCAACCTCCGAAGCAGGTTTTAGGAGCTAACCACTAGTTTTATTTTATGTTAAGCATACCTACCTGGCTTTGCTCGGGGTAATCGCACAATGCATTGGACCTATGACAACGCTTTTCTTTGCTTCAAACAAACAGAAAAAAAAAACCTTCATTTTATTTCTTCCGCAGCAGTTTTCAATGAATTAAAAAAAAACCAATCGTAATTTAAAATCCCGGCTCTGGGTGCACATGTTCGTGCACAGAGGCAAATAATTTTAAATTTCAGACCTCTGCGTGCGATAGATATCGTTCAACGCTCTTGATAAACAAACTCTTCATTTAATTAATTTACTAATAGACAGCAGATTAAGTGTCCTTAATAATTAATAACGCTTATTTCTGAGTCAATACTCATTCACGTAAGCCCGACTGTGAAGAGCAGATATATAGTTTTAGAAGCTTATAATAAAAACGAGCTTATCTTAGAATATTTGTCAGAAACAATTGGAAGAAAGGGGAGAAAAATCGCATTCCCATTATGTCTTCTCTGGAACGCTCGGTTCTCTGACATAAGAAGCCAGCAGAACACGAGATGTCATTGGAAACATAACATGATTCCTTGGTTCAGAATAAACATTTCTTACTCTCACTTTACAACTTTAGTGGTATCATAAACACACTTTACTAGTACACTGTCCTACCTGTGTAATACTATTCTGACAGTCGGTGTGATGCTAGGACAGACGAACTAACCACTCCACTAGCTTTAACCGCACATGTTATCTTATAGACTCCAATCACTACAACTGACAACGAGTATTTGTCAGACTGCCGTCGGGCGATACTGGTGAGTTAGGGGGGGCAGTGCTCCCCCTTCCCCCATTGGGCCTCAGGTGACGATGGGTTGGTTGGTCAGCGTGTAAAAGAATGGGGACGGGGTAGTTGAGTTTTCTCTACACTTCGATTGAATTCTTTTTATCTGGACTTGTCAAATCCCGAAACTAGGTTTGAACCAACGCTTAGAAATAATCAATGTTTCTCAAAGGGTGTGCCGTGGGCCGTGGCACAACAGAAAAGTGTGCCGCGGAATTCACTAGGTGTTCCGCGAGTTTCTCAACGTCGTGCTGTTGTTAATAATAGAATAATTTAAAATAGTTTAATTCAATATTAATTTATTAAAAAATAATCAAGAGAAACTTGCTTCAGTGGTCAAATGGTTTAAGGTGTCACTTTCACAATAAATTGAACTGTCGATGACGTGGAAGATTGGGGTTCGAATTCCGATCGTGTATACTGAGGAGGTGTTTTTTCCTATATGATTTTCCAATGTTTCTCCATACAAATGTGGATACACTTCATCTAAACCCGACCTTTTTCATCACTAACACATCAGCGTAATTATTTCATACGCATATTGGCCAAACGCATAATAAGACACGGGGATAAAAAGAGAGAGAGAGAGAAACGTCCGAAAGCTGTAAGATACTTATTCCCCTTGGCTTACGATCAAAGAGTTAGGAAATTAACGAGAAACTTGAACTTGATCGTTTTTTACATAAAATTTCAACTCGTGTTCGAAAAGAAGACCAACCATCGATATTGACCAACAAACACACACACACACACACACTCGCGTCTTTCCTGTTCAACTCAGAGAAGTCTTTATGCGCATGAGCATTTCCGAGTCCCCAGTATTGTCGCCAACTCGAACGTTCAGTGTTCCGTGAGGACTCACGACAAATAAGAGTGTGCAGAAAAAAAAAGAGAGTTGTTAACCACTGATTTGGATGTATCACGGAATAGAATATTTGAGTAAACCTCTGACAATTATTGATGTGGCACATTTCTCAAATATATCTTCAGATAACGTGTCCAATATTGGACAAACTGTTGTGATGTAATAGTTTCTAAAAAAATAAATCTAAAGCTTGGTATCTGTACTTCCATGGCTCTTTCTTCCACTTCCCAATAACCTATAGAGATGAATATTATATGAGTACTATGGAGCATTGGCGCATGCTATCTTAACGAGAAAAATCAGAATCTTGAAACATTCCAAGATGGTGGAACCAAGATGGAGGACGCAACCTAATAATTGAGCTCTAGAGAGCTGAAATTTCGTACTGATACTATGATGAAGCATTCCATCTTTACGAAAAAAAATCTTAAACTTGAAAATAAGTACCGAGGACCTGGCAGAGACATGGGCAAAAATGATACTACATCCTGTTTTGAAAAAATTCAAGGAATAGATAAAAACCACAGGAGACAAAATTGCGCCTGTCTGAGACAGGCCTAAACCCTAATATGTAATTTGATAAGCTCATTTCCAGTAATTTAAACTACGATGAAATGGCTGAACCTATTTTTACAAACGAACACACAGTTTAAGGTTAAGAGGTCTTATGATGTCGGCAAAAAAAACACTATTTTCTTAGTGAATTCACAGCTTTTCTGCTGTGTGTGCATTGGCTCATCTGTACAATCATTCTTTATTTACATCTCCATGGAAACCATGATTTGTATATTATTGTAGATCAGTAAATAAAATATTTCTCTTTGGTTAGACATGATAGCAACTCAATTATTAATTAACAACAAATAAATAGAGATGTCGTTTTAGGGGGAAATATGTTTCGTTTGAAATTAAACACCGAAAGCTCAAAATACATGGAAAGTTGATAGCCTTTTACGAAAAACCTTAAACTAGAATGTCGAGTGAGGCCTCATTCTATAGAACCTTGCCCAGTAAGAAAAAAGGTTTTGAATACATTTTATCGCGATAATCTGCAGCCATCACTGCAACGATCCACTATAGCCCAGGATTATTAGCAAATAACCCGGACAAAATTCTGAGAGAGCTGAAAATTTCAGGATCGGCGCAGAATTACATGCCTTACAACATATAAAAAGTTCCCTAAAGTCCGAGGCTTGGCTTTTTTTTAGAAGACCCCAAACTTCTAAAAGTCCATAAATACCTAAACATTATTTTAAAGCGTACAAAAATTAGAATAACGCTGAAAATATCAGGCTCGACTCAGAATTATATTATTAACAACATATCAAAAGTCCCCAAAATTCCGAGGCTTGGCTTTTATGGCAGAATACCCCAAAGTTCAAAAAGTCCACAAGTACTAAAAAATTATTTTAAGGTGAGAAATAATTAAAAGAACGCAAAAAATTTCAGAATTGACTCAGAATTATATGCTTTACAACATATCAAATGTCCCCTATAGTCCGAGGCTTGGCTTTTATGGTAGAAGACCCAAAAAGTTAAAAAAAAAAATGCACTAGTAAATTAGTATCCAAGGCATAAATAAAAATTAGTTTCACTCGTGTCCCAGCTAAATTCATCCCCAAGTGAGTTCCTTAAAGTTAATACACAACATTCTCTCACCTCATTAATAAATTTAATGTTAGAGTTTATTTTTCAAAATATATTAATTAGGTCGTTCACGTTTTCTTCAGTATCCATAGTGACAGACGGAGAAGGGGAGTTGCTGCATACTTCTCCTGAACAGAGACACATTATAGATAGAGCACGCCAAACCCGCTCTTCTTACATTCGCTGTTGTGTTCGCAACCTTTCTTGCAGCCACAACAGATAAGATGCAACAGCTTTTCTGGAGCTGGAGGGAGAAATGTCATGGCAAGAACAAGCTCCTGATAACACAAGACGAATAATTTGAAATTTTGCAATTTTCTTTAAAATATATTATATAAATTTAGATCGAATAAATTAAAATGTAAGCAACAGCAAAAAATTGCCTCAGTTTAATAATATATCCACCACGCAGATACACTCTGATTGAGTGTTGACAGGCAGCAGCACTGGTAGGTGGAAGCACGGCGATGTTGAAAGTAGCAGTTACAGACTGACGAGCTACAGTTTGGACATATATGTTATAACGCAGCTCGTCTAGGGAGTTACAGTTTTATTTTTTTTTGTACAGAGATAAAATAAACAGTTATCCCGCTGAAGCTACTTCATCATGAGTAGCAGAAGGATCAGGAGGGTGTTTTTGTACAGGACCTAGAAGTTCTTGGAGCTCCATGATATTGTGAATTTTATCAGGTTTGCCAGTTTTTCCAGGAACTAGAAGAGATGACTTTGTGCTTAAAATTGCAGGCACAACTAGCATGGTAAGTATATCTGTATCAGTTGCTATAACTGTTACATGTTTCTCAGCTGATAGCTCAATGACTGTCGAAACAATAAGGCAATATGCGTCTCCGTTTGCTAACTGGACCAAGATGCCACAAATCCATGGGATGGGTGTTAAAAGTTTGATAAGACGTGATTTGTTCTTGCAATTTGCCAGAAACTCTTCCTGGGAGGATGTGGCAACCATGTCAATATCTATTGATAAATCCACCGAGGCTTTCTTGCTGCTCCGGCGCTGCTGCTCCTCCACTTTAGTGTTCGGTGGACCCTCATACATATCAAACACTACTGTTGGTGAACATTTAAAATGTTTCATCATGTAAGTTGAATATGTCATGCAAATAACCCTTTAAGTCGCTGATCTCGGCCAAATAATGATATGAAGAAGGTACTCCCCATCTACAACAAACGCTGTATTTTTTGGTGCATTTTCTTTGCAAGGAGAAACCGATTCTAAGACCTCAGCGAGGGCTGATTTCCTCGTCCTCCTAATTGATATTTCGTCAAACAAAGAGCTATTACATTTCAAAAGAACTGCGCTAACTCAGGTCCAGATGGGAACACACAGAAAATACGATTAAATAGCTGTTGTTGATTTATTTTCACGCTTGAGAGATTCACAAGATATCTCTAGCGTGTACAGGATATCATTTCGGGGAAAGAGCATGGAGGTCACGAATTTATTAAGAGTATAGGGCTTAGGAGGACTTAGGGGACTTTTGATATATTGTAAAGCATATAGTTCTGAGTCACTCCTGAAATTTTCTGCGTTCTTATAATTTTTGCCGCTTTAAAATAATTGTTAAGTATTTATGGACGTTTTTGAAATTTGGGGTCTTCTACAAAAAAAGACAAGCCTCGGACTTTTGGGACTTTTGATATGTTGTACAGCATGTGATTCTGAGTCAATACTAAAATTTTCAGTGTTCCACTAATTTTTTCCCGCTTTAAAATAATTTATAAGTACGGTACTTTTGGACTTTTTGAGCTTTGGTGTATTCTATCAAATAATCCAAGCATTGGACTTTAAGGGACTTTTGATATGTTGTAAAGCATATGATTCTGAGTCAATCCTGATATTTTCTGCTTTCTTATATTTTTTTTCCACCTTAAAATAATTTATTTGTACTTATGGACATTTTGAACTTTGGGGTCTTCTACCTTCAAAGCCAAGCCTCGGACTTTTAGAGACTTTTTATATGTGTTAAGTATATAATTCTGAGTTGATCCTGAAATTTTTAGTGTTATTCTAACTATTTCCCGCTTTAAATAATGTTTAGTAGATATTTATGGACTTTTAGAACTTTGGGGTCTTCTAAAAAAAGCCAAGCCTCGGACTTTAGAGTACTTTTGATATGTTGTAAGGCATTTAATTATGAACCGTTCCTGAAATTTTCAGCTTCCTCCAAATTTTGTCCGGATTTACCTGTTTTATTTTAGACAATATTCCTGGACTACTAGTATCTTAACAAATATGATAAATGTGAAAGTTTGTGTGTTTGGATGTTTGTTAATCGCGCCAAAACTGCTGAACGGATTCGAATGAAGCTTGGTATGTAGGTAGAGTATGTCCTGGAATAACATACAGAACTATTCCCAACCTTTGATTTTACATTAATTTTACAATAATTTTACAATAAAACTTTTCGTATATAAGAGATATAAGAGATAAATTGTGATTTTAATTTTACGGGTAAATATGAATGTGATTATAATTAAAATGTTAAAGTAAAGAAAGCATAATACGGAAATATTATTTACAGCTAGAATTGAGAAAAACTCATAGATATTTGAAAAAATAAAGTTTTATTTATGACCAAAACAGTTTAGTTAGAAATTAAAATTATTGCGGGCGAAGCCGCGACGGGTAAAAGCTAGTATAATAAATTCGTTACTTGGAGACAATTTTTGATACATCTATAGTTTAGTAATAATTTTATCCTGCAGAACATAATATTAACCGCACCAACATCTAGGACCAACTGTCATATTCGTAAAAAAAAAGTTCCAGCTGAACTCAATTTTTTTAAAGGGAATTCAACGTAAGCAGATTTTATTTAATGCTAACATATTTGATTTGATTTCTACTTACGTTATATATGTCATTTAATCCCTAATCGGTGCTAAAATACTGTTTAGGAGCTGTTCTATAAATTACTAAATGATAAAAGTGTCATAAAAGTGTGTAAACGTCAACACGGTTTTATGGATGTGAAGCGTGGGTTTGTCTGGAGAAACACAAGAGCAAGGTGAATGTAGTTGGAATGAGATATCTAAGATATGTTTGTGGAAAAGCTCGTATGGACAGAGTCAGTAATGTATGGGTGCCGAAATAGTGTGGTTTGAAAGGGAATCCAAAGGGAATTGAGAAATAAGTGTCTTACGTTGGTTTGGGCATGTTGAGAGGATGAGTGTGGATCTAGTGACGATGCAAATATATGAAGGTAGAGTGTGTGTATCAAAAGAAAGGAGTAGGCCATATAATACGTGGCTAAATGTTGTAGACGAATGTGTGAAAAAGAGAAACATTAAGAGTTTTAGGAATAAAAGAGCATGTACAGATCGATGTATGGATGTTGTTTACGCGAAGGAAGTATGCAAGGATAGGAAAGTGTGGAGAAAGTTAGTGAAGATGGATTAACTACGGAGTTTTTTTTAGCTATGTGCACAGTTTCTTGCCTGCCCCATAAGGGAACGGCGTGATTAGGTATGTATAGTGTGATTTTGGTGGAAAGAACAGTAGAAGTTAGTTAATAAGGTTACTAAAACAATTTTAATATACTCATACGTAAAGCTATGTGATAAGGAGGCTGACACTTTTGATAGATATTATCAATACCTATAAAATAGCCCCAATAATAGGCCTATAGTAAAACGTTATCAATGTTGGCCACAAAGAAATACTTTCGAATTTTCTCTACTGTTGTTCCAACCAAAATCAGGGTAGCTAGCCCTATGTGTGTGCGTGTGTGTGTGTATATGTATGTATTGTATGTATGTATGTATGTATGTATGTATGTATGTGTGTATGTATGTGTCATATTTAGTGAGATATTTCAAATCTGTTCATAACATATGAAGAGTATGTATGTATATATAGTACTCTACCCGAAGGTTGGTTGTATCCTCGACAGTCCCACCGTCAGCTGTAAAGTTTGTGTAGCACTGAAGAGGCGTACTAAGGAAATGAGTGAGGTAGTTTCCTCGTAGCTTTCTTCACTGAGCCAGAAGGTACTATTGCACATCAGTCTGCCAAGCCACCAACTGACTCTACAAGTGATACCTTCACTCCATCCATCACAAAGACTGGTATTACTAGTATCCAGGGCCGGTTCTTGGATTATGCGAGTGATGCGTCCGCAGGGGGCCCCCGAGGATTAGGGGTCCCAAAGCTAGACCTTGTTTTGATCGTTTAGATAAATAAATAAATACAAATATAGAAAATATATGAAAGCAGTAAAATAAAATTAGTTACAACAGCATCAGCTGTTTGATTGGTGTTTGTTAGTTTCCTCCCCTTTCTTTCCCCAGGCTACGTCGCTCGTCCACCCCTCCCTTCCTGAGGCCACACAGCTCATATCAACTCCCCTTCTGAGACTACGTCACGCGTCTCACTTTCCCTTAAGTCACGGGCACACTGGGTAGTGCCCGGGAGCCCCATTCTGGGATTCTGCCATATTGTTTATTATGTGCAATATAGACTGTTTACATTTTTATTCCTGTGTCTGATAGAGTCTCGATGCATTTTTCCCAGGTTCCTAAAATGCTGTTAAGAAGGTCCTGCAATATGGATGGCATTTAATAATTATTTGGTGTTAAAAATATTGTTTAGAAACTGTCCATAAAATTATTGTCTTGAAACATGTCATATTAATTTTAGTGAGATGCATTAGCGTACCCACGAGGGGGGGTGGGGTGCTTGAGGGGGCTCGAGAGCACCCCCTTCCGTAGTTTGGGGATGCCCCGAGAGCTACACAGACCCCAAGAGAATAGAAAATAGGGGTGTGGGGGAGTTTATGACCAGTTAAACATTGTGAGCAGAGAAAAAATCAAGTGCCCCACATCCTTGTAGTTATAATTGATGTTCTTGCAGTCTAGGGAGTGGCCTGAGTCCTGAAGATCGCGGCAGGTTCCAAATCTCCCAGTTACACACGCGGTTTCATCGAGGAGTTGCACAGTGGCTAAACATTTACCTATTATAAATAAGCGGTAATTTTTGTGACGGCTAAGCCAACTTTAATTTAGGCCTATTTATTTATTATTTGGTTAGATTATCACATTTATAATAGTAAAAATATAAATGGTCAAGTTAATAAATACCAATAAATAACCTTCCAAAAAAACTTCTAGGTGTATATAATGGTATAAAAAAAAATTCCCTCCGGCGGTTAGGACGTCTTCCCCCCAGCCTCCACGAGGAGGCC
>CABFWB010002894.1:24357-34433 GCA_902151455.1 Timema bartmani | reverse complement strand
ACCTCCTGATTGTACTGGTCCCCTGTAGCTACCTGACATCTCCAACCAGGATTACAACCAGAAGACCAGTCTGTGTTATTATCACCTCCTGATTGTACTGGTCCCCTGTAGCTACCTGACATCTCCAACCAGGATTACAACCAGAGGACCAGTCTGTGTTATTATCACCTCCTGATTGTACTGGTCCCCTGTCTTCACCTGACATCTCCAGCCAGGATTACAACCAGAGGACCAGTCTGTATTATTATCACCTCCTTGTCACTATACTCCTAGCTACCACTGTCAGGTACGACCCGACCATTGAGAGAAGTTCCCACTCACCAGCTCGCCGATCCCAGGTCCGTTGGATCCAATGAAGGCCGTGTTGGTGTGACTCATGTTGGAGTTGTCCTGGAACAAAGCCAATATTATAATAATAAGAGTCGGGTCAAGAGGTATCTGTAACCGCCACAATGATACCACCCGCAATATATGAGCGAGTTTACCGACACTTCTGGATGGAAGTGTTAAATAAAGATATTCCTTATAGAACTAAGTTTTTCACAACCTTGATAATATTCACACATTTAAATAATATTGATATTGCAAAGTGAATAATAGTTGTATAGTAAAATATCCATCCAAAATGTATAAATACAACATTTATATGAATATGTAGTAGTGCTTGGTTAGGCCGGCAAGATATAGTGGTGCTTAGTTAGACAGGCAGTATGTAGATTGGTTTGGTTAGACAGGCGAGATGTAGATTGGTTTGGTTTGACAGGCGAGATGTAGATTGATTTGTTTTGACAGGCGAGATGTAGATTGGTTTGGTTAGACAGGCAATATTTAGATTGGTTTGGTTAGACAGGCGAGATGGAGATTGGTTTGATTAAACAGGCAATATTTAGATTGGTTTGGTTGGACAGGCGAGATGTAGTGATGCTTGGCTATATTCTTCCCAGTTCACTAAGAGAGTGTTATATTAATTAATAAGCCACTAGTGTTGTCCATTAGACAATAGCCTTTTCATAAAGAGAGTGTAAAAGTATAGTATAAAATGCTTTTTTCTTGTATCTACTCGTACAAACAAGAAATAGAATTTTAAATTATACAAAAAAATATTACAATGATATTATATTGAAATTCTAAAACTACAAATGAAATTATTTTTTCAAATTCTAATGAAAAATTGTTAATTATTGCCGTCTAGTTTGAAAGCTAAGGATTTAAAAAAATCAACTGGGTATTGTACTCACACGTGAGTACTTGAGTATAGGATCTTGGTGTTGTACTTAACGGCAAAATTATTCTCTAGGAATAGTGTTGTACTTACCAGAAGTACTAAAATCTAGGAACTGAGCGCTGTACTTACCGTGAGAACTATAATCTAGGAACGAAGTGCTGTAATTACCGGGAGAACTATAATCTAGGAACTAAATGCTGTACTTACCGTGAGAACTATAATCTAGGAACTGAGTGCTGTACTTACCAGAAGTAATAAAATCTAGGAACTGAGTGTTATACTTACTGGCAGTATTATTCTCTAGGAATAGTATTGTACTTATCAGAAGTACTAAAATCTAGGAACTGAGCGCTGTACTTACCGTGAGAACTATAATCTAGGAACGGAGTGCTGTAATTACCGGGAGAACTATAATCTAGGAACTGAGCGCTGTACTTACCGGGATAACTATAATCTAGGAACGGAGTGCTGTACTTCCGGGAGAACTATAATCTAGGAACGGAGTGATGTACTTACCGGGAGAACTATAATCTAGGAACTGAGCGCTGTACTTACCGTGAGAACTATAATCTAGGAACTGAGTGCTGTACTTACCGGGATAACTATAATCTAGGAACTGAGTGTTGTACTTACCGGCAGTTAAGTGTGTTGTACTTGCCAGAAGTACTATAACCTAGGAAGAGTGTTGTACTCACCGCGATAATGGTTGAACTCGTGGACACAATAAACAACAATCTTAAGTGTGCAAGGTAATATATAGCACTGCCAGGAGCAGTTGGAGGGGGAAGAGTTACCTTCTGGTGACGTCATATCCTCGTTCATTTGGGGAAACTGAAGGTACTGTCTTCTTGTATTATATAATCATCCGGTACAGTTTTATTGTATCATACAACCCTCCTGTACAGTTGGTAGTGTATTATTGTATCATAAACCCTCATATACAGTAGGTATTGTATTCATGTATCATACAGCCCTACTGTAAATAGGTATTGTATTATTGTATAATACAACCTTCTTTTACAGTCACACAACCCTACTGTACAATAGCTACTGTTTTATTTTATCAGATAACCCTACTGTATATAGTATAGTATTGTAAGTACCGTATTATTGTATTATAAACTCTCATGTACAGTAGGTATTGTATTCTTGTATCATACAACCCTACTGTAAATAGGTAATGTATTCTTATGTCATACAACCCTTCTACATGTACCGGTATGTTAGTTCCTGGGAAATAGAACTGCTCTCATCCAAGAGCGAGAACTAGCACATGCTCGTATAATATCTGTATGTTAGACGCAGGTAGCAGGAAACTTGTCGCTGAATCGGGCCGAAATCACAAATAGAGGTTATAACCGAACCAGTTCGCGAGATAGAGCAAGTTTCGTGGCTACGTCATCACATGAATGTTCACAGGTGCGTGACCTTACCTAGTAGCGTGTACCGTGGGGTAGACAACTGGAGTCCTCAACAACCAGTAGGTCCCAGGTGTGTGACCTTACCTAGTAGCTTGTACTATGGGGTGGACAACTGGAGTCCTCAACAACCAGTAGGTCCCAGGTGTGTGACCTTACCTAGTAGCTTGTACTATGGGGTGGACAACTGGAGTCCTCAACAACCAGTAGGTCCCAGGTGTGTGACCTTACCTAGTAGCTTGTACTATGGGGTGGACAACTGGAGTCCTCAACAACCAGTAGGTCCCAGGTGTGTGACCTTACCTAGTAGCTTGTACTATGGGGTGGACAACTGGAGTCCTCAACAACCAGTAGGTCCCAGGTGTGTGACCTTACCTAGTAGCTTGTACTATGGGGTGGACAACTGGAGTCCTCAACAACCAGTAGGTCCCAGGTGTGTGACCTTACCTAGTAGCTTGTACTATGGGGTGGACAACTGGAGTCCTCAACAACCAGTAGGTCCCAGGTGTGTGACCTTACCTAGTAGCTTGTACTATGGGGTGGACAACTGGAGTCCTCAACAACCAGTAGGTCCCAGGTGTGTGACCTTACCTAGTAGCTTGTACTATGGGGTGGACAACTGGAGTCCTCAACAACCAGTAGGTCCCAGGTGTGTGACCTTACCTAGTAGCTTGTACTATGGGGTGGACAACTGGAGTCCTCAACAACCAGTAGGTCCCAGGTGTGTGACCTTACCTAGTAGCTTGTACTATGGGGTGGACAACTGGAGTCCTCAACAACCAGTAGGTCCCAGGTGTGTGACCTTACCTAGTAGCTTGTACTATGGGGTGGACAACTGGAGTCCTCAACAACCAGTAGGTCCCAGGTGTGTGACCTTACCTAGTAGATTGTACTATGGGGTGGACAACTGGAGTCCTCAACAACCAGTAGGTTCCAGGTGCGTGACCTTACCTAGTAGATTGTACTATGGGGTGGACAACTGGAGTCCTCAACAACCAGTAGGTCCCAGGTGTTTGACCTTACCTAGTAGATTGTACAATGGGGTGGACAACTGGAGTCCTCAACAACCAATAGGTCCCAGGTGTGTGAGCTTACCTAGTAGCTTGTACTATGGGGTGGACAACTGGAGTCCTCAACAACCAGTAGGTCCTAGGTGTGTGACCTTACCTAGTAGATTGTACAATGGGGTGGACAACTGGAGTCCTCAACAACCAGTAGGTCCTAGGTGTTTGACCTTACCTAGTAGCTTGTACAATGGGGTGGACAACTGGAGTCCTCAGCAACAAGTAGGTCCCAGGTGTGTGACCTTACTTAGTAGATTGTACAATGGGGTGGACAACTGGAGTCCTCAACAACCAGTAGGTCCCAGGTGTGTGACCTTACCTAGTAGATTGTACTATGGGGTGGACAACTGGAGTCCTCAACAACAAGTAGGTCCCAGGTGTGTGACCTTACCTAGTAGCTTGTACCGTGGGGGGGGACAACTGGAGTCATAAACAACCAGTAGGTTCCAGGTGTGTGACCTTGCCTGCTATTAGGACAGTTATATTGGAAAGAACATGGGCTCAGCATTCGGAAAGCCTACTCAGTTGTATATTTCCATTGACTAATTTCTTCCATTCATTATCTGCGTTCAACGACTTTGTTTACACCCGATACAGACGTCAAGTTGTCGATTGGTACGGGAATTTTCCCGCCTCTCGTCATACCCACGACTCTTGTCACCTGCGCTCGGCACATCACGTGACGTTTCAACTCGGACACTAGAGACCTAGAGCCCTATTTAGGTAGGAAGGAAGTTATGGAAGGCCTTAAGGTGGGGATGTAGGGGACGGGAGAAAAGATAAGCGGTTTTTTTTCCAAGTCTTTTAGAGCAAAACAATTTTTGAGTCAAAATAAATCAAATATTTATCCAGTACCAACAAACATAAGAGTTTAATTTTCTTCACATGATGACCTCGTTGAGTATCTGTCACGGGTGTCCTGGAATTTAATGACAAATTTGTCTCTATATATAAAAAGTTTGTCATCTAATACCGCTATTTTCATGATAGATATTCAACAAATGTTGATATCACCATGTGAAAAAAATTAAATTCTATACTAATATTTTACTTCTTTATTCTAAAAAAAGTTTTGCTATAAAAACTGCAAAAAAAAATTGGTATTTTCTCATGTCCCCTTCATCCCCACCTTATTTCGTACCTGAATCCTACTGTAGAATGGTATTTTGCTTTTATAAACGGTCTTCTAGAACGTGTTTCCTACCAAAACCTTTTCATGGTCACGATGTAACGGGCTGCAGCTTAACCCCACTAAATCACAAGCAATGCTTATTGGGATATCAAGACTCTTGTCAAAAGTAAATAGCTCTACCCTTTCCAGTATTTTACTTAATAACATTACTATACCATTTAGTGCACAAAATAAGAATCTAGACATACTCATGAATCCAAATCTCAGCTGGACAAATCAAGCTACCAAAACTAACACAATTCTAGAACAAACACAACGTCCAGCTCTTCGGCCAACAATTTGCTAATATTTTAGATCTGTCAGGAATCGAACACAAGACCCTTATCTTAGTAAGTATACGTGCTAACCGATACACTGTGTTGAGCTATTTATTTTTGGTCGGTGAAAGGGGAAACCTATTACATTCTTTAAGGAGGCTAAATGTAGTGTGTAACATTCTGTATCAAAGTATACCTATTCTATTATTATGAAATCAACATAAAGTTTACCCAGATTAATTTATAAAGTTAAGGTTGTAAACCTTAGTTTTTTAAGTATTTTCTGCATCCTGAAATAAGAATCCCAGATTCTGATTTTGACAAGGCAAAGCATTTGTGATTCTAAACTAGAGCTTGTTTGTCTTTGAATCTATTGGGATACATTACCAATAATCATAACATAAATAAATGACAAAAAAAAGTATATAAAAGTGTAGGAATCAGCGACGGGGTGAAGAGAATATAACTTATAGCTCTTAATATATTATCAATTATAATGTGTTTTTTGACATTTATCATTAAGACAAGTGCACATTTGTAAAATACCAATAATCCTAGACAACCCAGTAAGTCAGGGCTAGATGTTCACAAAATTCATTGGGACTATATTTCCCTTGTTCTTTCTTTATTCAGGCAAATACGAGTGAAACATCCTAAAATTCACGCTCTTTCTTAGACTTCAAGTCATTAGACCTAAGTGTAAATATTAGAATGAACAAATAAAACCTGGAAGATAAGTGGAATCATGCCTGATTCGACTCCATCTTCTCATTATTTAATTTACAAATTACCTTCCAAGGTGTCTAAAATTACGTAATAATTGTCCCGACCAAACACTTTTCGTCCACTCAAACATATTACAATCATTCTAAACATATAGTGAGGGGCTGATTTCACAATTTGAACACCTTGATTTTTTAAATTTCAACTCTCAGTTCCAAACTTCACTTGATCACACAAATTAACTTAAAGCAATTTAGTCATCAACAATACATGTAAATGTCGGTGACATAACTAACAATAATTAGCTGGTTATATATATGCAAATAATCTAATTTCAAACTACATATATTTATAACATTTAATAATCGTTTTTTAGAAGAAATTAATGTAGGTTTCAATTATATTAATTACATTGTATTGATTAAGATTTTATTTTAATATTTAATTTAAATAAGAAATTAAATAAGAGATAAGCAGGTTCAACTTCTTAGGTAATAAAGTTCTGTGGATTTAAGGGTTATTGGTTACAATATGAGTTTATTATCATTACTCTTTACCAAGAATTTAGATACCACATAGATTAAAAAGTCCCCCAGAGACTTAATTGGGGAAGTGGGACTTATAATTTGTTGAAACTATTATTTCTGTAAATCTTCTCCATCCGAAATTTTAGGGATATTTTTAATATGTAGCACGGTATACATGTGGAGAATCGAGTCATGGAGCTTGCTATTTATTCTAAGTATTCAACACATCCTCAGTGCTCTAGATCAGTGTTGTCCAGAACACGGCCTGTTATCTTCCGACCTACCACTCTCAACGTAGTTTTAAATTGATAATAGCAAAAGGATTACCTCCAATATTTATTATCAAATCATCTATCATATAATTTGAATAGCTTTAAAAGTATTTGATTTCAATCTTTTGACTGTGCATTGTTCTAGATAAAATTATCTACTTACTCACCATATCATGACTACACAAATAATTCTTCACGCAAAAAGACTTTGGACATAGTTAATTATTTAACTAATTAGTAATTACATTATGATATGTTCAATAGTTCTGGATTGAGTTGAAATAATTTGAAATAGCTATTTCACTTTTAACACAACTACTGTATTTTCGATCTTTTGTTCCTAAGGCCTATATTAATTGGGTCAAGAATGTCTAATATTTTGTTAAAGCTAATAAGATACAAGACAACCCGTCTATTTACACAAACAAGTCTTTGTGAACAAATTAAATATGTTAACATTTTATCCACGGTCCGTCTTAACGTAAATACAAATGTATACAATTTGGCAAAACAATAACAATAACATATATAATTATCTGTAGCTTTCAACACAATACTAATATTTCAAATAAATAAAAATGCACATTAGTACGCCAAGTAATGAATTCAAAAGTCATAAAAGTAAATCAACAATAAACCATGAGAAAGTCCATAGTTTACGGAAACATCCATTGTTCACAAAATGTTCTTCACTGATTATGTAGAATCTACCCTAAACTGTATTTTAATTTTTTAAATCACAATAAATATATTTGCTTACCTAACGAGTATATAGTTTTAGAATAAAAGATTGAAGAATGTTATAGAAATAAACTGACACTACATATATATTAACATTATTTATTTGAAATCTTTGCTAATCAAAAGATGAGGGGTGATTTTTCTGCTTGAAGCTCTTGAATGTGTTGATTTATGTACAGTCATTTCGTTGAAATGAGAAGAACAATATGCAAATTAGTAAAAAAACAACACAAGCTAGCACAAATAGATGTATATCATGTAACAAAAACTAACAATTTGGTCGACTTCAGTGTCCTTTAGGTAAAGTGCTTGCCTCAGGACCCGATGTTCGTGGGTTCAAACCTAGCTGGGGTCGACGGATTTCCATCGAGCGATAGAAATCCGTATCGCAACTTCCTTCGGAGGGGAAGTCTCATGTCGATTGTTGCATGTAAAAAAACCTGGAGGGTATGTGAAAATACCTTTCCCGGCAAAATTGGTAGGCCCTTTCTCTCTCGCTCGTAGAAATTCTCATGCGCTGACATAATCAGTCGGTTCAGAAAGTCCACGTTAAATACTTCAAATAAATAGATAAACTAGCAGTTTGATCCGTTCTTCACACACGTAATTAAAATCCAAATTATATCAAATTATGACATTCACCATCCGGTTGCAAATTTTTTTAAATTACTCATTGTACTGTACAATACCAAACTAACTCTGGCTACCCCAAACCAATTATTGTAATTAATAAATTAAAATAAATTAAATATTTGAAACAAAGCATTACTTAATCAAAAAACTGAGTGCGCAAACGAATGCAATTCATTTACAATGAAATTTAAGCACTATTATTTTTACTGTCATTGTTACAGAAACACGTTGTAAAAAAGAGCATCATAGATCACCAAAGAGAATAAATGAAATAAGATAATCTGTTAAAATGGAATACTGGGCAAAGAGCATTACTGTTCACCGATGTATGTCACCAGGAATCTTTATTTTTAATTTTTAATTTGCTCCTAGATAGGTGCTAGTTTATAATTCGAGTTTTAGTTTTGTAATCGTCACGCTAATGGATATATTTTTAAGATAATATTTGGTTTTTGTATTTGTTTATTTTTAGATTTTTTTCCTGCCTATACAAAATTAAAATTTTCTACAATATCTCAAAGCTATTTATTTATATATGCCATTTTCTGGCCCCCTATTTTTAAATTCCAAGCTTTCCACCTCTTATGGTTATGAGGGTTGGGTGGTTATTTTAACAACTTGGCAAATTTAAATTTTCATCTATGTCAAAAAGTAGATTTACTAATAATTTTGATAAGATGTCAAACTACTACAACTCCTCCATCTCCATTTCTCACCCCTCCCCACAGACATATTTTCAGTTATCACATTCCCATTTTTAAATTTAAGACTTATTTGGCTATCTGATAAGGCTTTATTACTTTATTATCAAATTTTAGTTTTCGACAACACCAAAAAGTTTTTTTTTATATATAATTGTTGTCTCATTTCCAAGCTCTTCCATTTCCCAGGCTTTAATTTAAAATGTCCAAATGTTCAGACGTTTGACTATCCAAAGAGTTTATTGACTTATAATATGCTATTTCTAAACCCCCATTCCAAAAGTCCTCTTTGAGAAATATCAAATGTTTGACACTCATTTGGTGTAACCCTTCTACATTTTGGCAAAAATCAATTTTCTAGCTCACCTAACAGTTTTATTTTATTTTTACACACCCACATTTCCCTCCCCTCCTCCTCACCCTTATTCGCTATTTTCTAGAGTCTTCATTTAAAATTTCAGGATTTTATGGTCATTTGAAGGGGTCTCTTTAGCTGCTTATCAAATTTCAGTTTTCTACCACACACAAAAGTAGTTGTTTATATTAGTTTTTTTTAATTTTTTACCTCTCCTCTCTCCCCCTCCCATTGATCTAACTCCCAAAGAACTTTTTAGAAAATTAAAAATAATCTTGTGATCTTTAGCTGTCACTTTTACCTTCCCGGCAAATTTAATTTTTCTTTCTAACACAAAAAAAATCACTGTTCACACTCCTCTCCCCTTATTTAATGGAATATAATTTTAAAATATATATTTTTATGACTTTTGTAACCGCACAGCCTAAATTGGAGGGCGTGTTTATGTAATATAGTATGTTATGATTTGCGAATGACAAAACGAGCGTTGCGGGTTGTTTTGATCATCCTACAAACAAATAGAATAGAGGAGCTGTCCACAAAATCAGTGTCAACATTCCTTAGTAAGAAACAAGGCCATGGGCTAGGGGCCAGGATAGAATGTAGGGGATTCAGCCATCATGGCTGGCTAATCAACACTGAAGTCTAGGGGTCACGTTGCCCAATTCTACGTGGGCTTAGATGCCGGTTCATTAGTTCTTTTTTTTTTAGGGCTTCCGCTCGAGCCCAGGGTACCGGGGTTCGGGGACTATGTAGGAATTACCTAGTAGTTAGACAGGCCGCCATTGGTTATTCCTAGCGACACCTCGTTTTGTCCCAAGGTTCTGAGTATTCTCTAAGTTCTACCATTCTAATATCACTACCAACATTACATTTGTAATATCATAGTAGTGCTAATAAACCTCTTTAAAAACCAAGTCTAACATCAATCACGAACCCAAACAAGAATAAACAATCGCCTCCCCCCC
>CABFWB010002893.1:64796-93649 GCA_902151455.1 Timema bartmani | reverse complement strand
ATCCATCCATCTATCGGTGTTGTGTTGCTTCACGATAACGCTCAGCCACATGCTGCTGGTCGAACCCAAGAGCTCAACACGTCATTTGACTGGGAACAAATTAATCACCCCATTCTTTTATTTATATGTGTATTATATCTGTGTGTGTATGTTAGCATGTAATACTGGATTTAGATAAAAATTATATATACATATATATAATGTATAGTGTGTGTTTGCATGTAATAATGGACTTATATTAAAATGATATGCATAGGACATATTATGTGTTTCTGCGTGTAATACTGGACTTAGATTAAGATGTATATAACATATAAATATATATAATATTAATCTAAGTCCAATATTACATGCAAATATATATATATANTTAATCTAAGTCCAATATTACATGCAAATATATATATATAAATGAAAGAATGGGATGATTCATTTGTTCCCAGCCAAATGACGTGATTAGCTCTTGGGTTCCACCAGCAGCATTTGACCAAACATTATCATGAAGCAACACAACACTGTGACTGATCCTGCCTCGCCTTTTGTTTTGGATTGCGCGATGCAATTTCTTCAAAGTATTACAATAAGATGAATCATATTGTTGTGCCCAATGCATGAAATCAACAGATAAAACTCCCTTTCTGTCCGTAAAAACGGTGCAAATAATCTTCCGGGTTAAAATTGTTTGCTTGAAATTATGCTATTCCTTAGATATGGTGTGCCTCCACTCCTGTCGCTTAGAAAATTATCACCTTCGGCACTGTATCGAGTGAGAAAATTCAAAGAAATTTCAAGTAACTTGTTTTTATACAGCTCAGAGAGCATTTTTGGCACCCGGCTTGAGCATAACTTGCGATATTTTAAATGATCTGACACAGTTCCATACAGAACAGTTCTTGAAATTTGTGGAAACTCACAAGTAAGTGACAAAATTGTAAACCATCTGTTCTCACAAATAATTTCGTTGATTTTCTGCACCAAATCATCACTAATGACAGATGGCTGCCCCCTCCGTGATTCATAATGCAAGTTTTCACGTCCTTTGTTAAACTGTATAACCCATTTCTCCATCATTCCATCACTCATTTCATTTTCACCATAAACGTCACTAATCTGCCAATGAATATCGGCTGGTTTCACATTTGTTGGATTAAAAAAACGTATAACAACCTTATTTCATAGTCGGTGGGTTCTTCAATTGTCTTAAACATTTTAAACTTTTGAATCAAAATGCAAACAAACATTGCTTCATCCGTAATGACGTCTGGACTAATGCCGGGATCACGATCAACTTAACTTTAGTTAAAGCAACTTTCACTTGAGGTTCACTTAACTTAAGAAAAGAGATGTGTGATCATGATTTACGTAACTTAACGTAACAACTCAAGCCAAACATCTGCATTCTAGGATATGCATTTTGATCTGTGATTTATACTATTTGTAAAGTGATGATCTGTGAATGTTTACTGTTTTCTATCGATATAAAATATCTATCATCAAATTTTTGATAAATTTAGCTTTCCTATTTCAGTTTAATTATTTTGTTTCAATGTCCGATCCCTAGACTGATACTAAAGAGTAAACCTTGGTCATAAAACCAACAAATGAATTACTAAATAGCCCTATATACGTCACTCGTAGGATTGGCTGGCTGAATCACGTGATAACCTTCATGTAACGTTCACTTAGCGTGAAAGACCTCCCAGGACATAAATGTTAAGTTAAGTTAGCTGCAAGTGAACGTTAAGTTAACTGCATCGTGATCACTTCCATTTAAAACACGAGGAGAACTTTTACGTTAAGTTACGTTAAGTTAACCTTAAGTGAACGTTAAGTTAATCGTGATCTCGGCATAAGCTAATGCTTGAGAGAGTTCAGCGCGCATGCGTGCAGCGACGGCCGAAGCGTTCTTGCGGCCAAATTTGAAAACGATACTTTCCGAACACGCCTCTTATTTAGTGCATATCAGTAAGACTGGACTTAGATTAAAATTACAACCTTGGCCGTGTTTGCTATTTCCTTTACGGTGCAATATGTCAAACTCAAGCAATTTAAAATCTGTATAAATAAAACACACCTCTTAAAACAAAGCTGTTAATTTTTCACATTAAATTATTGTACTTGGAAAAAAAGTATTATATTGTTTCAAGATGCTGCACTTAGCAATGGTTATTGAGATAAATGTTTTTTATATAGTCAAAAATGCACAGTTTGTTTCAAAATTTGAGAGCCATTAAATATGTAACATTAGCATTGCTAGCTAATCTTACATTATTACTACCCGTCCCAAATAAGCAATACATATAGACATCCTGCAATATCAAACATTTACAACACCTTACTATGTCTAAAATATGTGCTTTACACACTCATTGTATCTTCTGGCTTAGCACGAGATCTATGACCAACTAGTTCGCACCGAGTTCTATGATGAAGTGAAGACTGACAAAGCTATGAAAGGTACATCGACGAGTCACTTCAATGAGGTGATCTAGACCTATGCTGATTGGCCTAGCCGGCCGACAGACGAACCTAACGCGATCTTAACTGCCTATCACCAGAGTTCCGGTCTACGTGTCTAGGTGACGTGTCAACATGATGACGGTTGTTAACAAGAGAAACATGCTGCTAGTACGTGTTCTCAACGTGGTATTATACTTTTAATAAGAAGATTTCCCCTCCTTATTTCCATGAACTAGACCTATATAAAGCTGGTGCTCAGCTAACATAGTCATTCTTTATTGTATTTTATTAAATATTTATATATAATTATGAAGATTTCCCCTCCTTATTTCCATAAACTAGACCTATATAAAGCTGGTGCTCAGCTAACATAGTAATTCTTTATTGTATTTTATTAAATATTTATATATAATCGACTTATAATGGGTTTGGGTGTTTGAACAATTAGTTAATTATGTGATTAAAATTGTTCTGTGAAGCCGTCAGTAATTTCTCACTAGAAGATTTATTTTGGAACGTAAAATTGTTTTATGGTATACTTAATGTTTACTTTTGCCGCTTGGGCGCTGGTTTCTTTGCAAAATTTAGACTTATTAGTAGGTAGCCACTTTTTGATTCTCTTTCTTGCTTGGAATATTTAGTTTAAACATAAATTTTATTGCACTTGTGATTACCAATGATTGTTTAAACTTTAAAATTTGATAGGGTTTAATTTATTGGTAAAATTTTGTAGACGTATTTTGTTTGAATAAATTATAAAAATAATTTATTTTTGTTGGTTTGAAAGTCATAAATGTAACAATAACCGATTCGTTAAGTGCGAAATTACTAGTATTCTAATGTAATATTGATTTGTTTTCTTTTTCTATTATAATGTTAAATATTAACAAGTCGAATTCTTCTCCTTACTCCAAAGGTGGTGGAAGCAAGAGTCCCACAGAAGTTTGAATTATGTCAGGAAGTCAAACCTTTGTGTAATTTATTTTGATCAAAGTTGATATTTGAAATTAAATTTAATCTTAAAATTTAATGAGTTAGTTGGAATTCACAAGGGTGATTCAGGCGCTTTGTTAACCGTTTAGAGGAGCTCCTTAAGCTCTTTATTGTTATAGTAAGGATTCAAAGGGTTAATGGTTTAACCTATTTGTTTAGTCAGAATTTAAGCTCTTTGATATTCTAATAATGGAAATACTTTATACCTTTATATTTCAAGCGCTTGATGCTCTTTGTTATTATAATAAATATTCAAAGGTTTAATGATTTAATCTGTTTGTTTAGTTTGAAGTCACAAGGGTGATTCAGCCCCTTGGTTAACAAAGTAGAGGAGCTCTTTAGGCTCTTTATTATTATATTAACGATTTTTGATTATTATTGGGTCTCTTCCAGATTAATTCATGCAAATGAATGATTTATGTTATTACTCGTTTGTTTTAAAAGTAGTCTTCGTCAAGGACTACTATTACTTTGGGATTGTGAAATATATCCCCAAATGTACTGCGCAAGCGCAGTCTCTGCCATATTTATATGTTTTTCGGTGACCTGGTGGTCTAGGGGTAAGGTGTCAGACTTCTGTGCTGAGGGTCCGGGGTCCAATCCTCGGTCCAGGCACAGATTTATCTGATTGCCAAACCCTTCCTAAGGTCTTAAAAGGATTGTCCCAAGAGGTTTTTGGAATTGGATATTTAACCCTAAAATTAAGGGTAGTTTACTGAAGGGCGAAAAGAGAAAAAGTCGATTTTCTTAAAATTAAACTATTTTGATTAAATTTAATTTCAAAACATTTATAAATATTACAAACAAAAGGGCTACTCTCAATATTTCGGCAAAATTACTTTAAGGGCTCCGGTCTGATGCGTAAGTTATTATTTTTTATCATATCTCTGAAACTATTTGAGATACGTATTTTTATAAAACCAATAACTTTCAAGCTATACGCCTATATATATATTTTAAACTTTTCGAACACTGAAGGTAAAGTATTGCAAACGTAAAAAACATCTAACCTGAAATGTTGATGGATGTGGACGTCTCATGACCCCCTGAATCCTAAAAAGTGGTCTTTGCAATGCTGTCTGTCTGTGTGTCTGTTTAAACTTAAAATTAAGAGTGGTTTAATAAAGGGCGAAAAGATAAAAAAATCAATATTCTCAAAATCGGTTCTAACAATTTTGATTAAAATTCTTATCCAGCCGTTATCAACATTATAAATAAACTGGCTATTTTCATTTTCCCGTGAAAATGAATTCTAGGGTACTTTACAGAAGCGGAAATTTCCGTTCTCCGCAACTATTTGAGATACTAAATAACTTATCATTGCAAAATTGTAGTACTATTAAAAATAAAAGACTTTCATTTGGAATATATTTTTATAAAACCAATTGTTTCTGCGATATTGGCAAATATATTAATACAATTTTGTGAGCTTTAGTTGTAAGGAGATACGCGTTTTAATGTAATAATTCTACAATGCCATAGAGTAATTAATTAAGTATAAGTAAGTCTCTCAAAAAGTTGGTTATTTTTCCTTAAACCTCTTAGGAGAAATGTATACACAACAATGATCTATCTCCATTTTAGACTCAATAGTAAATATTTAAATATTTTATAGGTCAAAATTTATAAATGAGGAATTTATTAGCAGTGCGATGACATGAAGATGTGCAACACCTAATAAAATGTCAAAATTTTTAACCAGAAGTATAAATTTTAATACGAAGTATTGACCCTTGTGGACCCAATATTGATCTTTTTTATCGGTCTAAACATACAAATGATGACATTAATTCTTTAAAAATAATATTATAAAATTTAAAACTGGTACTCAAAAAATGTTTTACACAAATATAGTGCAATTTATGTTTGGGGTTGCTAGTGTATAACACATATATTTCGAGTTTTGAGTAAATATCTCCATTTTTAAACAATAGAGTGAGAAAGTCCGCGCGTAGTTCCGTACAATTTATTTCATAGACTTGCAAATGTTCCTATTTTTGTTACATTAAATTCCTTCTGGATTCCGCCCACCCTCTTCCCGGCTATTGTGGCCTCTAGCGGTTAGAGGTGGAGATGGTGAACATTACAAATACATCAACCAAACTCAAATAACATGAGGGTAGCTCTCGTATTTTTGAAATTTAGAATCTCTAGAGCTCTTTGGTAAAACCTGGAGTACTTAAATTCTTAGTTTTAAAACAGTAATAATTATTTTGTTTTATTATTTTAGTAAAAAAAACAAATACTGGTACAACTAACAAAGCTACAAACCTAATTTTACCTCAATCCGAACTACCAAAAAAATAAATACTATTGTTATACTTATAGATCAATGGCTAGGTAAGAAGGTTTATTCAAATGTATAGTGTAGGCCTGTTTTAAAAGTTATTTAAAAATTACACACAAATGATCATACACAAGAAGATAAAAGGCTTTATAATTCAATTAATTTTGTTTTCTCTAAACGGTTTGAATAGCTTTTGTCATGCGAATCTTCCCCCTCAATATATATTTTTATAATGTCAAATGGTTTAAGATTATCTTTACCCTAATACGGATGTTATACTTCACATCAAGCACCCGCAAAAGATTTTGTAACATTGAGTTACATTTGAACTCGCCCCCATGCTAAACTTCCTACTCAACTCGCCGCAGATTCATACTACCCGCTCCAAATAATATTCAATAATATTCTAAACCCTACAATAGTACACTTCCCTATTGTAGTTCCTGTAAATTGAGACAACGTAATAGACAATTCTAATCAATAAAATCAATTCTATAGACCTATGGAAAACATTGGAATCTGTACTCAGCAAATCTATCTTGTGGTTAGAGCAACGACTAGCAACACCGGGTAGTAACAGAGACTCCTTCACCGAAGTCAACCCCGACTAAATCAAATAGACACTGAAGACGTTCCGAGCCAAACTATCCACGATCAACAGAATACTACCCACCTGCACCCTGGTGGATAGTTCCAGAACTACAGAAATAACGTCCGATTGAAGAATCGCTGCTCTAAATGAAGAATGGGACAATAATATCAACAAGCTACGTCATGTTCCATTCCTTCTAGAAGGAAGGCCACCGACAGAATTGTTCTTTCCCCCCACCTTGCTACCCTGCTGTGAAAAACCCCTATTTAAAGTCCTGTACTCGTATTATTAAATTGACTATTCAACCAACACTGGACGGAGGAACATAGTCCTAGGACCAGGACTATGCCAGGATCATCCATGATAATCTTCGAACGTTAACTATGGCAACGTATACTTTGAACATTATAATTTAAAACTTTAACTTTTGTATAAGGCGTGTTAATTTTTCTTGGCCAAATGTAAAACTATAAAATGTCTGTCGCCACTGGGCGCTCAAGACGACTGTTTATTTTGATCTTTACATTATAATAACTTTGATAAATTTCTTTTGTTATAACGAACACTTATAATATTTAACTTTGAGACGTAAATTGTTTGAAAGATAAAAATTAATTAGTGATTAATTTTATATTTGATCGTAGTTTAAATGTTTTCTCTAGACCTTGTTTATAGTAATTTGTTAACTTTGAATTCACGAGTAGATGGAAGTTTCTAAACTGTTAGTTTAGGTCATATAGTCCCGCGGGAGTTTGACTAAAGTCTGTTAGCCAAACTCTCGCGTATTTTAAAAATGTCTAATAAATATTCTTTATATTTATTATTTAAATTCTTGAAGTCTGCTTTAAGTGATACAGTGCAGACGCGTTTGAGACAGTATAATAAGGCCCATTAGGCTCTTATATAAATCTTACAAATTTATTAACTGATTTATTATTTGTTTACTTGTATACCTTTCAACACTGTAGGTTGTTTGTCACATAAAGACTAGCCCATCTGGTTGTTTTATATGTAAAGCATTAGAGAAGTTCTCTCTAATGGACTGCGCTAATAAACTGTTTATTTCTAATATGATTTTCCCCTGAACTCAGTACGATTATTGAGACCATGTAATTAATTGAACTCTAATTGTTTTGCTTTGAATGAACCATTTATGTTATTCTTATTTAAATCTTGCATTTTATGTCCTTTGTATAAACTATGTAGATTGCAACCCTCCCCCTTCCTTTAAGTTATCGATGGTCGTAAGGAAATGTTGGAGAGAGGGGTGTAACAATTTCATTAGTGTGGGGAGAAATGAACATCAGTCAAATTATTGTAAGGAATAAGCAACTTTACTCTATGTATTATAATATGTTTTTTATTTAAAAAGGAATAAAATTAGGTCTTGACCTGAAAGGGGACCTTATTATAGACTTAGACTTTTACTTTAAAGAAAAAATTGGCATGTTGGCCGTTGAAATAAGAGAAACTTTACTAACAAAATATATTGAATCCAATGTACAAGGCAACGAACAAGTAGTTGTGACTTTAAATTATAATAATGACTATATAGAGCTTCAACATTGATTAGTAAATTAAATAACCATTTAGAGCTAAATAAAAAAGTTTCTTCAATAATTCTAATTTTTCATAAACCTAATTTAAAAAATTCTTTAATCGATGAATTAACTGTAGAATCAATAAATAATATTCTGAGACTTTTGAATAAACCAGGTACAAAGGAGGTCAGTGTTCAAAAGTAAGGACAAACTAAAATATTAGTGCAGGTACCTGGAGTAGAAGATACCAAACAAAGTCTCTGCTTGGTAAAACGGCTAAGTTAGTTCACTTGGTGAATAAGAATGTAAGCAAATTCCAGGATATAGATAATGAAACCACTGTCATGCTCTAGGATTCCTTAGACAATCGTTCTGAACCCGCAAACTCTATCAAAATATAACCAAATATAATAGTGTATTATTACCCGCTTCGGTCACCACGTGGTCTAACGCGCTACTCTTGGGTTGGACTAGACTGCCAAAGACAAGGACATCGGGGTTCGATCCCATTCGGGTCCACTAAGGGTGGTTTTACCTAAATGCTATTACAATCTCCCTCCACGTAAATGTGGGTGCACTTCCTCCAAATCGAGCTTTCCCAATACCTAACCCATTAGTTTAAATCGTATATAGGCGTATAATCCGAACAGGTAGTAAGACATGGTATTAAAAATGTATACTACTATACAACGGCTTGAAACTAATTATCAATATGTTGCCAGTTTAATTTCTTGAAATGACATGCTTTGAGTACACCCTCCAGTTAATCCAGACCCAAGATTTCAAGACTGCCTCAACATCTAGTGTTGAATTAAGGATGAATGCAGGTAATCTTAATTAATTTGAGGCAATAATTTTGTTTTATGAACACATTTTAAAGGAAACAATAGTTACAAATTGTTACAATAAACGTATTTAAATTAATTTAATTTATTTTTGATAATAATGTAGACGTTTCATGACCTCCAAAAACAAACAAAAAAAGTTGTTTTTGCGCTGCCGTCTGTCTGTATCTCAGCCCAAAGCCGTAATCATTTTACCGATTGGGCTAAAACTTGGTATTTTTAGTTTTCATAAGGTCTCCCTGTGAATTAATTGAATAAGATAACTAAACCCTAAAATTATGGATAGTTTAATAAAGGGCAAAGAGAAAAAAAATCGATTTTCTCGAAGTCCGCTCTAACAAATTTTAATCTATTTTGTATCCAAGCACTGTTTAACAAACCAAACAAACTTGCGATTTTAATTTTTTGATGAAAATGAATTTAAAGGTAAATTAGATAAGCCTGAATTTACAATTTTTATCTTATCTCTACAACTATTTGAGATAATAAATAACCTATCATTGTAGAAATGTTGGCCTATTACAATTAAAATTAAAAATATTTTATTGAAATATATTTTTACGAGACCAATAATTTTTGAGCTATAAGCAAATATATATAATTATTTTTATGGAGCTCTTTAAAAATGTGAAATTGATTGTTATGCTCTTTAGAGGACAGATTTTCCCCTCTTCTCTATGTTTCTGTAACAGCCTATACTATTTCATTTGTGCTCTCTGGATAAGTGTTTCTGCACCAATTATTTTGTCACACAAATATTAAAAGTTTTTAGTAAATGTCTCTATTTTAAGACAAAAGAGAAAGTCTTTGTGTTGCACCGTATTATTCAGCATATTTGTTTCTGAATATCTTACAGTAAAAATCGATATAATTAATATTCTAGCTCACAGTGATTTATATTTCACCTCAACATATTGACAAAGCAGCTATGTGTGACGTTGTGTTTTTTTTTATAAACACTTTAAAATTATTTTGGACACGAAATCTCCCCTGATGAGTCCACATTCGATAATTTTTATACATCTTTTGTATTTATTATGAAACATATGAGGCTTAGTTAAGTTTAAACAACCATATAAGCATAACACAAAAACACATGATAAAATAAATTAAGCATTCATACATATTAAAAGATGTGCTTGTACTGTACATGAAGGAGAACTAGTTCAGTAAACAGTTGTACGTTACTAATACTAGAGCGATAGTGAAAACGTGACTTACCAATGGAATCAAGATGTCGCACCACGCTGTCATCAGGGTCGAGATTGTTGTCTGCGTGATATTCTTGGAAACCTTCCCTCAAGGGGTCATTCTAAAACAAAACACATCGATAGCTCAAAACACTTTCTTTTTTGATGTCACATGTGCCAAGACTTATTTGACATAATTTTGTTTGTACATTAATTAGTCATAAAACATAGCTTTAAAATAAATATATTTGTTTTATAAATATGAGTGGAGTTATTTTATATTAGGGGTGTGAGAACTACATTTTTGTATCCGATGTAGCTAAATTGAATGTATTTAATATTCTTGAAGTTACATCTAGGTTATAGTATTTGTTATCAATGTTTTGTTCTCAGAAAAAAAACATTTTATATATTTATCCACCGTAATACCATAAATATTATTGACTGAATATTTAATTTCAAAAATATGTATTAAGATATTTTATTCGAAACTTAAAATCAAGTTATTATTACAAAATTTTGAAAAATCTATACATGCTTTAACTTTAATAGTAATGTGCAGAAAAGTAAAACGTGGCAAGAACTGATAGTACCCGAACGGATAGTAAGACGCGGTACTGAAAAAAAAACCTGATAGCAAATGTATATTTTAGCTATCAATATTTTTTTGTCGAAACTTGAAAGTTTTCAAAACCAGATCTTTTTTTTTACAAAAACAAATAGAAGCCGACGAATATATTCAAAGATAATTCAAAGCTTTTGTATCCCCGCACACCCTTTGTTTATATTACTATCGCTAGTTTTTAATCCTGTTACGACAGGTTGATCATGTCAATATTACTCAACCAAACAAAACTTAACCTTGGAAGACGCATGAAAGGTTAGGTCTTGTTAGGTTGGGCTCCATGGTTAAAAAAATATCTGTTAGTTAATTTAAACTGAACTAAAATAATCATTCTATTTGTATTACATTAATCACAAAATTTCCTTACACAATGTATTTTTGGTGAATACTGTTGGAAGACAACCGTAAATATAGCAGTATTTTTTTTCCAACTTTTGTGTGGGTCGTAATCCCCAAAATCCCCCTTGGCTATCGATTTAAAAACACGATGTGCGAGACATAGGCTACATCAAAGGGGTTGTGGCGTCGTATTGCGCGCCTGTCTCAAAGGTAGAACGCGAATCGGTTTCATTTAATTAATTTATTTCAATTATATTTACATAACTGACAACGTGCTGAAATTCTATTATTGAGTTTATTGACATTCTTTTAGTTTGGTTCTTTTTATAATAATAGTAATTATTATTATTTTATCACTGCATCTTACTACCCACTCGGACTATACGTAGAAATGATAAACACACTAAAGTGGTAGGGATGAGTAAGGTAGAATAGAGATTAAATGTACACGCATTTCCGTGGAGGAAGAATGGGAAAACATTTAGGAAAATACATCCTCAGTACACCCGATGTGGATCCAAACCACGATTTCCCCGTCATCGGAAGGCCAGTCTATTGAAAGAGTGCCGCCTTAGACCATGCAGCCACCAAAGTGGGCTAGTCTGGCTCTTAATTTATTAGTTGGTCGTGTTTTAAACATGGCACGTATTTCGTTTTACAAAGCAGTTCAGATAATTTATTTAGTACGCTTAATTAAAATATATTGCTGTCTGCAACCTAAACCATATATTGGAATGAATAGTCAACATTAAGTAAATACACGATCATTGTTTTGTGGAGATTAGAGGAAACCACATAGTGGGAAATTATCCCTCATCTGGTGATTGAACCAAAGACACAAGGCACACACGTGGAAAGATAAGTTTTATTTGGTGTTAAGTAATATATATTATTACAGAATGGTTAAATTTAAACTTTATCCATTATTTTTAATTGATCATGGTGAACTCAGAATTTTCAAGTTACAATTCAATCACAATTGAATCACGTTATATATAAAAAAAAGTCATCCTGTCACAACTCTTTTAACTATGTTCAATGTTTCAATGAATTATCATTTATTTTGAATACATGCACAAAGTTAATTTATATTAAATCAAGTTACACCATATATCATCTATCTAATTTCCAGATTAATCGGCCTTAAGAGCCCACATCACGCCGAATCAACCGGGGTATAGCATTTACAAGAATACGTTCGAACCAGAAAACGTATCAAGTTATTCACTAAACAAAAGCGAGTTCGAGATCGTTGAATTTCTTTTCTTTTTTCGTTTAAAATAATTATATACAAATTTTGTTGCATTTTAAAAATATTGTTAAATTGTTTCACTGGTCTAAATGTCACTGTTTTCAAATGAAAACTACGTTAGAATGATGTTATGCGACTTCTGGTGCTGTATTAATTATCTAAGTTATACGAGTGTTGAAACGCGTCTTACCAGTTCACCAGAAAACCAATTTACTATTTCACTTAACCTAACTCGTTTGTCGGCCATTCATACATGCACGTAAACGCAATAATTTAAACTCCAACATTCTTTGAATGATAAAAAAAAAACTCATTTGTCAACCACGGTTTCAAACTTACCAACCTTGTTTCATTGGAAACTAATAAACTCATAATTTAATGTCAACAGCCAGAGAATGAATCACGTGCCAAATTGACAATCCGATATAGCCATCAATTGAAGTAATCAACGACATTAATCAACGACATACGTCGTAGCGTATGTTTTGCCAAGCATTTCCTGTTCCGATGAATAGTTACGTTTTGCACTCTAGGAACCGTAGTTTTACTTTTCTCGTGAATTCTAAAAGGTTTATTTTTTTACTACACAGAAAATCAATTTTTAAGGATTTACCCTCCTGCCCAAATTTTGTACTGAGAAACTATGGTTCACTCTCAATTGAGTTGGAGTTTTTCTCCAATAAAGATTTTCAACCCCTTTTATTCTTATTTTTATATTAGTACTTTAAACATTGACTTATTATAAGGGTAAGGAATTATGAGAGTAATTTAGAGAAGATTTTACCACAATGGTTTGAGGAGGGGATGGAAAAACTACCCCAAGTGCACCCAGCCGAAGCTCTACATACCCTAACTCTGATTTTGAAGGTAAATGCTGGTACATTTATTTAAAATTCCCTATGATTAGTTATTTTGATTTTTGGATCGTCTGAACGAGCATATCATAGCTAACTCTCTGTAAGAATAAAAATACTCTGCTAATAACTTTAAGGTCAATAATATTTTCCAAATTGAAATTGGGTTTTTGTTGCGTAAGAAGTAGAATTGGGTTCGTAATACCACACTCTATTTCTACTTTGTGCCAATTACGTATCAATCGTACTGCTCTTGATAGACCTCAAAGCTTTTAAGAGAATCGATGATAGAAAGGGCGGGGTGATTTTATTTTTAACTGAAATATCGTGTAAAAGGTTAAAAATTGTGGGAAAACGTAATTACCACAAGCTCACAAACACAGTACCAATAAAAATAATTCAGAAAAGGAATCTCACAGGAAAGTATCTACTTTCTTAAGGCAAAGAGCTTTTAAAATACGCTTTGCTAGGCTGGTATTTCTATTTTATTATTGTTGTAGTGTGCAAAAAATAAACATAAGCTCTATAATCTGTTGTGGATAAAAGCTCTATTCCCTCCTTCTTAAAACGACGATAGGAACATCTATTAGCTAAAAAATAAATGTAATTTAATACTTGATGACTCTACAGTAAAATTACAGCTTCAAAAAGTTATGTATGAATATTACGATGCAAAAAATATAATGAAAGATGATTTGTGTTTTTAAAATTTCATCTAGTAAAAAAATGCATATCTACAGGATAAACATTTTTGAAACTTTTTTCTGTGCTTTGCGTTTTACTATCCTTCCGGGATGTCCCTTTATTCACACTAATGTAGTTTGGATGAGGAAGGTAGATTTTAGAGGTACTGTATCCACATTTTTGTGAGAGGAGATTCGGTAACTATTTAGGAAAAAATCACTCTTTCTTCACCCAGTTGAGTTTTGAACCTAGACTTCATCACAGGCAAACCAGTTAAGATGATACTGTCATCTTCATCCGCGTGCCCATAAGTGCGTGTAGAGTTGTTAATAGCCCACGTATTAAACGTTGTAATGAAACAAAAAAAATAAATTGAAATACTCAAAAATAGATCCATGAAATATTTGGTGACTTAACCCACTTTTCCTTGGATCGTTCGTGACGTGAGTAAATGTGCAAGCTATGTCGTTTCATATACTGGCCACCCCACGCCGTCTAAACGACTTTATCAGAGCCACACAGTCCTTCATATTGTGGACAGCGGGCAAGTAGGGCCAAGCCCGCCAACCGCGCGGGAACATAAATAAATAATACGCGTGCCAATGTCAGTTCCACCAACTCGCCCGTCTGTTTGTCTTCTTTTTATGAGTAGGCAAGTGATATAAGGAAATGAATGTAAATACCTATCTTCCCCCTCCATCTGATTTTAAAAAGAAGAATGGTTTTGAGTATTTACAAAACTATTTTATTTGGAATAATTAAATCACAATCATTATAGTAGCACCAATTTAGATAAAAAGGTTAAGCAATGATTTAAAGTATGAGAAAAATTAAGCTTTCCATAATAATAATTTAATTAAAAATATCTTGCACAGTTACCAATCTATAGGAGAAAGTAAATTGAACATACAATATGTACAGTATCTTCAAATAAACTGTGCTTATTTCTTATGTTTATAAAAATCCAAACATATATATTTTTTGTACACACAAATGATTTTTATATCTACACATTATTTTATATTTACATATAGCTTATATATATGTATATATATATTTATATACATATATAAATATACTTTTAAATGTTAGTTCAATATTACGAAATTAAATATACGAATGTTGATGTCTAACTTATGAAACGAGGCCCATATATAATTTGATGTTAAGCCTACAACTCTGATGTGTCTATATACAAGTAGATGATCATTTTGGATATAAACCTTAGCTATTATATTATTAGCTTTAATCAATGTTGCCACCCCTACAAACACTGAGTGAATCTTTAGGTTAGACAGGGTCGTAATATATTTATTATATTTTATGAGTCCATTTTTTTACTACTTTAATTTGTTTGTTTTGTTTGGCTTCTCACAGCATACCATCAGGAATAATTGTACGTCCCACAGTTTGGGAACCACTGCTGTAGACTTTTTAATAAGCCTTCACTATCTCGGGCTTATTACAATAAGCCTGGAATCAACTAGACTGATTGAACGAACAAAGGTGCATTTCCTTAATAGCTTAAGGCTGTATGGGCTTATTGCAATAAGCTTAAAAATTATCAGGCTGATTGGAAAATATAATATTATTTTCCAAATAACATGGCTCATTATAAATTGAGGGTGCCTTTTGCAATAGGCCGGATTTTCCAAAGAAATGCGGTGATACGATAAAAATTGAAAGTTTCCTTGAGTGTAAATTACCCTCAAAGTTATTTTTCATGAGGAAATGAGAACTTCCATTTTGTTTTAATATTAAACAATACATATATACGAATTTTAATCGAGTCGAGTTTGATATAATATATTTTTCTCTTTCCACCCTTAAGTACAAAATAATACCATTAATTTTAGGGTTGGACAAATTATTTTAAAAAAATTCTCTGAGAAATCTTATGAAAACCCCACGTCCCAAGTTTTATCCCAAAAGGTAAAATAGTTTCAACTTTGGTCAGAGATACAGACTGACATTATTTAAAAAAACAATACTTTTTCGGATTCAGAGTGTCATGAAACGTCGCACCCATCAAAATCTCGAGTTTAATTTATTTGACAATTACTATTTTTTTCTTAACCAGAAAAGTGTGAAAAGGTAAAAAGTAACATTATATATTAATATATTAACCTACAAATTTCATTTTATGGCTAATATGACTAAAAGTAATCTATCTTTATTTATTTAACATATGCACAATTGTGCATGCATATTAACGTAACTAAAATATAGGCTTTCATCTCACGCTGTATTCTTTGTTCAAGGTCATTCTTAAAATTATTTTCTAAAATTATTTGCTAAATAGTTAATAAGTGGTTTACATCGTCTTAGTAAAACATTTATGTGGTCCGCAGCTAAATAAAGGTTGGTGACTTCTGCTTTACAAATTATATCCAAGAAACCATTTAAAATTAGTAAAAATGGTTCAAACGGCAGCATAAAGCTACCATGGATCAACGATGAAGTGTGTTTCTGATTGTTATTAAATGGCCGACGATTTTACACATCTATTATCTTAAAATATGAGCGATAAATGACCCTAACACAGGATTAGACCTAGATAGCTCAATGGTAAGATATTGACGTGCTAAGTATGAGGTTTCGGATTTGGTTCCAGATTTCGAAAGAATCGTCAACAAAATTAATTATTTAACTTCAATAACATAATATATGTTTGAAGTAATTTCACCTACTTATTAGCGGTTTGGGCTCTCCAAATTTCTTCGTAAAGGCTTTTAATTGCCTTGGAATGCTTATTCCTTTTGACTTTTACATATCTTCTGCCATCTTTAAACTTTTGTGGGGCCATTTTTTAAAATAATAAAATTTATCTTTCTACTATTATTACACTTCACACATCCCTAAAGACATTAAATGCAATTACACTCAGCCACACTGAAAAAAAATTTGTTTCATCAATAGTAGCACTTGCTTCACTGACTTGAAAACGGTGGAGAGCCAAGGGACAATCTCTAAACAGAGATGTTGACTTGTCAGGGTGATAAGCTGTACAAACATGCCAAAATCCACTGGCGACAGATTTATGGTTTCAAGGACAGACAGCTAGTGACTTGGAGTGAGAAGGGATGAGCTGTCTGCTCTACTCAGACCAGGCCGTTCTGTTTCGGCTATTGCGGGGTTGTATCAGATATATTTTTAAAATCCGGGGGCAAAGTATGAAGCTCCTCAGCTTGTATCATATTTCATGCGTTTCAGATTGAATATTAATGGGGCTGAAGTACCATTATAAAGTTTAAAGAAGTCGGCATTATTTAATTTACTCCCTCCATTTATTACACACGTTTAAGTATAAAAAATAATTAATTGAATATTGCATTTATTTGGCAATTGTTTACGCTATTAATTTAAGGTTCATTGAAATAATATTTATTTCAGTTAATAAACCTCCTCGAGTACTTCTAACATTCCAAATATGAAACCTTTGAATCATTTGGTTTTTCTAAAAATTGTTGCATTAGAATCCAAAATTTCAAACTTTGAGTAAAAACTGTTCTTAAAATATTAATTTTATCTATATTTAATACACTTACCCAAGTTTGGTTTAAGAAGACCTACTAATATATATATATATATAATTATATTATTAATTTTGGGCCATACACTCTTAAAGAAAAATTGAGAAAGGAAAAATATACTTGTCCTCCAAAGAGCATAAGAATCAAATCTATTTTTAAAGATTTGAATTAAAAAATGTATAAATTTGCTTATAGCTCAGAAACTGTTGGTTTTATAAAAATATATTTCAAATAAAATATTTTTTATCTTTAAAAGTACTACAACTTTACAATGATAATATATTTCAGATATCAAATAGTTGCGGATAAATTATGAAAAATGGAAAATTTCCCATATGTTAAGTAACCTCAAAGTCATTTCTATGAGAAAATGAAAATTGCCATCTTATTTATAATGATAAACAGTGTTTGGATATAAAATTTAGCCAAAATAGTTAAAGCAAATTTCGAGAATGTTTTTCTTCTTCTCTTTTTGCCCTCCAGTATACAATCCTTAATTTTAGTGTTAGGTATCTAACTCCAAAAATCCCTTGGGGTGAACTTATTAAAACCCCAGATACCAAGTTTTAGCTCAATCCGTAAAATATATTTGTTTCTATCCCGAGATATAGACAGACAGATAGACAGACAAACGGCATGGCAAAAACAGCCTTTTTTTTAGTTTCAGGGGGTCATGAAACGTCGACATTTCTCAAAATCTTGAGTTTTTGACGGTCACAATACTTCTCTCTCTGAGGAGTCAAGAGAAAGTAAAAACGAATCTAAATTTTTAATTCATTTAATTTTCATTCTTATTGCTATTGGAAAGGCCGAGTCGTTGAGAGATACCCTAAATATTTATACACCTTGTTTCGATTTAATTTTTACCAAGATTTTACTATCTTTATTTTACACAAGGAGGAAGTTAATTATCACCATCTTTTCGAGAACACAAGATAAAGAGGGTTCATTTTGAGTAAATCAAACATTAGCAGGAAATATAGTAATAAATCGTTAGGAAAAAGGCAATTTTAAGTGCACTTTGAGGAAATAACCCCTTGACCTCTCGGTTAGGTGTAAAACCACTAATAGCATTCTGTTAGTCTGTCCTATGTTAAGTTATTTTGAAAATCACCTGCTGATATAATTCTATATTTAGAAATAGAACTACATGTAACTATTTTAAAGGATGGATTAAAGGTTTCAAATCTGAATTAATTTTCATTTACTATTTAATCTGTGATTTAATCATTTCAAAATAAAATAAATTATAATCTATATCCCCAGTAGTTATATAAATTTAAATTATATTTCTTGATACATCCTAGCAATTAAACCAAAGTTGGTGTAATCCCCTTTGGTGGTCGCATTGTCCAGGGTATCACTTTCACAATATACTGAAATGCCAATCAAGGGGAGATCGGTGTTTGAATCTCGGTTAGGTGTATTGAGGGTGGTTTTTACTAAATTAATTTCCACTCTTCCTCCACATAAATGTGGGTACACTAGCTCTAGATTCAACTTCAACTGAACTAAACCCTAGCTCACTAACGTAATTAGTATGAGCCAAACGGATAGTAAGACGCGGTGCTAAAAAAAGCCTTATCAAAACTATTTATATAATAGTTATTTAAAGTAAAAATATTTGATGAATTTTAAGGTTATTGATTGTACAAGATTTTTAAATGAAGTATAACTATTTTTTCTGGTGTGACATCTCAGAGGATGGAGGGAAAAATAAAAAAAAAATCATTATATTTAATTATAGCTTTTGTTCACGTAATACGTCACTACTATTTTGTGTTTGTGTACACAGCATATTACTATTTATACAAACTTACAGCATTTTTATAGTAATGGAGTAAATATTTGGAAGTATAGAATGCCAGAGGAAGTGTATCCGCATTTGTGTAGAGATGAATAGAAAACAATTTAGTAAAAATATACCTTACTAGACCCGATCACCTCACCGGAATAGCTGCTCGCTTTCCTTAACGCGGCACTCTCAAAATTTAACAAATTACCAGGGACGGGGAGATCAGGGTTCAAATACCAAGAGTGGTTTTCCCTAAATGGTTTCACACTCTGCAAATGTTAGTGAGTTTCCTCTAAAATTCTAACTACCTTATTCATATCCTAATTGTTCTAGGATATGGGTGCAGCCCTAACGGATACTAAGACGTGGTAGAAATAAGACCAGCTAAAAATAACTAAAACTTGGATTCCTCCATCAGCAGAAAATCAGATAATATTAGACTGACGCCTTTGCCGACGTAGTCACTTGTGAGACTTTAAAAAAAAGTCCTTGTTCGTTTTTCCTTACATTGTTTGAGAATATCTAATAATATTAATATTATTATTTTGTAAAATTTCAATATAATGTTCTTTTCAATAATATTAAAATAAAATTAATTGCTGGGTCACCGTTTTTTAGTTATGCTCCTAGATAAACAGTGTTTTATTTGCATGGCTCCTTTCAAAAGTTATCGCAGTCCTCGTTACAATAGTATCTAACGAATTGAAACAATTTCATTTCACGGCGCTTGTAAAATAACAAATACATTTTCATATAGCGCCTTTAAAATTGAGATACAATGCGCTTGGCATACATGTTGAGTAAATTGCCAGTTCTGTAAATCTCGCGGCGTTTGTGAAGGAGTGACATTTTAAAAATCCTTTTCATTTCCTTGATTCATTGTCTATACGGTGAGGGAGTTATATTCTATTTAATATAGACTAGCTTCATTTGCAAAAAAACACATATAAAATTTACTCCATGGTATTTATAGTTTCTGTAAATTTTAATTATTTCTTAAACTTTTTTTTACTTAAAATTATTTTTGCTTCTTTTACATTTTTAACGTAAAAACATATTTTTAATTTACTGTTTTATTTATTATATTTTTTATTTATTAATTAACAGTAAGTAAAAATATCTCTACATAATACTGACCACAATCGTCATATTTATGTCCCAATGTAATTTTTGTCTATGTCCCTTTATAATTAACAGGGTTTGTTATATTTATGATATATTTAATGCTAACACGAGGATGAATTAGAATAGGATTGACAACTCAACTTAACATAGAATAGTACACTTACACACATGAGTGGACACGTGGACTAAATGTCAGGCTCATCTAATTTGATTTCCTGGTGGCGGGAATTGAAGATCTAAAAACTTGGTTGAGTGTACTGCGAGTGGTTTTCCTTAATTGGTTTCCTACTATTTCTATATACAAATGCGATTACATATAATCCATTATACCTTACTAATCACTACTCAATTAGTGTAATTAATTATCTTGCACAGTTACTGTACATATACATAAACATATGAAGAGAAAAAAAGATAGTACTAAATATTACACTACTCCACAAAATATCACGTTATAATAGAACAAGTCAATACTCAATTCATTGAATTCATAGAATCTATCCACAGTCCCTAGACCTGTATTCGACCTATTTTATAATGGAGCAACGAAAATTTGTTAGATTTGTATACATGAATGGAACAACTAATTATTGTTTGTTTCTATTGTTTAACAGGTCTAGTTCTCTTGAAATTAAACATTATACTATATAAATTTGAACAGGGATTAGTTAATTAAACCTGTTAGTTTTCAACAGACGTACTGTAGCTACAGGAAAAACAAAACAAATCTAATAGTAAAAACCAAAATACATGACAATGTTTGTCGTTCATTTATGTACAGCAAATGAGAATGGCATTACTTATTGGTCACTTGTAGAACAAGTAGAGAACTTTACAGAGCTGGAGTCAAACATATTGTTGTTTAATTTCTACACGTTTTTGCTGTCACTTTAAACAATTGTTTTTGTGGCAAGGAGATATTCATTACAAGAGTGATCACATCTAACATTGATGAAATGAGGGAGGACTACAGTAATGTCTGTACTTTCTAAGCACATTTACATACATTCAAGAAGTAAACTCAACTAGATTTAATATTATAATAACATTCAATAGATTACGAGCTATCAGTTAATTTAAATAAATTGCTGTAAAGCTATAGCACAGTAAAATTTAAATTTAAATTTAAATATAAATTTTAATAGTATGAACTTAAAAATACTAAGAGAAAAGAAACACTGTGGGAGCTTGTGGGTCAAAACTGTGGGCCGTGAGCTGATTTTTAAGGGGAACCACAANGGAGCTTGTGGGTCAAAACTGTGGGCCGTGAGCTGATTTTTAAGGGGAACCACATTTTTTTTTTTTAAAGTGAGAAATTTGTAATTATTTGAAAATGAAAAATCATGAAGGAATGGAAAAGTGAAAAATATTTAAAAGGGAAAATTATAAGGTGATAGCAGGAATATAAATCATATTAAAAAAACCTGCCATTATGGCCGAACTTCTGCAGTTGAATATGTCTCGCATCGACGTGGACGTCAATGCCATCATCAACAAAAACCGGAAACAAGTGCACCCTTCTCACATTCCTCGTTATGAGAAATAGATTAGTTTTTTGTAGAAGTAAATTCAATAATAGGGTTTTTAAAAACATTATTAAAAATACACTAAAAGCCCTTCTCCCATATCTATTTAAGATAGGTGGGTTGTGGAAATTTGTTTTTCTAAAATTCCGTTCGCAATTCTAAATATTTGGTAAGCACTAACTTTGGTATGTAGTGCTTATAGTCACTTCTTTATTTTAATAGAGTAGATATCTTGAATATAAATGAATTATATGAACAAAAATATCAATACAATATTATACTTTAGTGAGACTGAATTTTCCTCTAAATATATTTAAGCAATTTATTCTATTAGTTAGAAAATTTTCATCTGCTTGAAGATTCAATAAATTCTTAACATAGGTGATATTTATTTAAACATCTCTGTATAATGTTTTATATTATGGTTGACATCTAAAACAAATCATGCATTTTTTTTATGAATAATACATTTAGATTTCGGAGATATCTAAAATAATATATAAGTCCATCCAATTAATAAATTGGAAAAGCTATTGTTTATATTCATCTTATAAATAGTATCATTATATTTGTTTAAATATCACGTTCAACACAAGGGATGATAATGGGTTATGTAGGTAGAGACGCGAAAGGTGATTTTTGGGAAATACACAGACATTAGCGGGTAAAGGTCCTAGTGAAACCACATATATAAATTCCATGAATAAAATCACTTCAAGGGCAAAATTTGAGCCTGAACACTCCTTAGTGATCCAGCCTATTGCGAACTTGACGTCGTTGACTGCGGGACCACAGGAATTATCAATCAAACTTATACACATTATTGAAAGTTAAGACTTAGATATATTGTTCTCAAAATATATATAAAAAATTAATTAATAAAGTTACTAAGTTGGATAGATGTAAAAAGTGATGTTGCAAGACAAAATATATGATTACGATTTACTTCTATTAAAAACAATGTGTCAGAATATGAATATTAAACATAAAAAGAATAATTCATCATCAACTTGGCTACATATAAGCTGATGAAAAGTCTAAAAATCTATATAAATACACGGTAATAAAGTTGTTACAAAACTTACAGATTAACTATATATTCTGGACAAAACAATTTATTAAGTTCAAATAAATAATGAATTAAAAAGTATAAATATTGAATTTAGAGGCTATCACTAGCCAAATGAGTTATAATGCAGTCATTAAGTATTATTGTCCAATAACATTTAAATATACAATATATAATAGAAACACAATGTTTAAAGTTAATATGAATTAAAATAAAACGAGTATAAAATTTAATTTGGAGGTTAACATCTGCCAACGATTTTAAATGAAGTAGAAATTGAATAGAAACTTCATTTAAAATAGTTGGCAGATGTTAACCTCCAAATTAAATTTTAGACTCTTTTTATTTTAATTCATATTAACTTTAAACATTGTTTTTCTACTATACATTGTATATTTAAATGTCTTTGGACAATAATACTTAATGACTGACTGCATTATAGCTCATTTGGCTATTGATAGCCTCTAAATTCAATTTTTATACTTTTTAATTCATTATTTATTTGAACTTAATAAATTCTTTTGTCCAGACTATATAGTTAATTTGTAAGTTTTATAACAACTTTCTTAACGTGTATTTATATATTTTTAAACTTTTCATCAGCTTATATGTAGCCAAGTTGATGATGAATTATTGTTTTTATGTTTAATGTTCATATTCTGACATATTGTTTTTAAAAGAAATAAATCGTAATCATATATTTTGTCTTGCAACATCACTTTTTTCATCTATCCAACTTAGTAACTTTATTAATTAATTTTTTATATATATATTGAGAATAATATATCTAAGTCTTAACTTTTAATTATATTCACTCCTTACTTTAAACTATTTTTAGAATGTTTTCTAAAATGTTATCTACACTCTAATATAATTTGAATGGATTTACAATGAACTGTACCCTCTTCTGTGGCCTCATGATCTAAGGAGTCACTTTCGTAATATACTTGAATGCCGATGACAGGGTTTGAATCGCGCTAGGGTGACCTGAGGAAGGTTTTTACTAAATGGTTTTCTACTATCGCTCCATGCAAATACGGGTACACTTTCTCTAAATTCACACTATCTCATCACTAACACATTAGTAAAATTAGTACATACGCGAATAACCATAATGAGTAGTCAAACGCGGTGACAAAAAATATGACATTTCAAACTAAATTAAATTATTTCCTATTAAATAAAATATAAAACAAAGGAATTAATACCTATATTTTGGTATAAGTTCTGATGCTAGGACTGTTTATCAACGACTTTAACTACGTAATTTAAGGAAAGAAAGGAGGAGCGTGAATTCGAAGGAAATACACTAACAGCCATTCACCTGGAGAAAGTATGGGGAAACCTAACTTTGGAAAGAAAAAACCTCATAATATACAGTATTGGGATTTACCCACAGAATGTCGTGTGATTCAGGCGTTTAAATCAATCAACCACAGAACAGTTTTCATAGGAAGAACCTTATATGAAGTAACTAGCTCGACTTTCACTTTAAATCATGTGATCTGAAGCTGTCAATTTTGTTATCTATAAGCCCGCTTCGGTGGCAGTATAGTCTATGGCGCTACCTTCGAAGGAAACTAGACTTCTGATGATCGGGAAATTGAGGCTCAAATCTCAGTCGGGTGTACTGAGGGTGTTTTTCCCACACTGGTTTTTCACTCTCCCTCCACGTAAATACAGGTACAACTCCTCTAAATATAACCTCCCTAATCCATAAAACATTAGCAAAATTATTACATAAGCGTATAACCTGAACGGATAGTAAGACACGATGCTAAAAAAACCCATAAAATGACAATAATAAGAATAAAGTAAAATGTCATCAACTATGGCTGTATTTTATAACACTTTATTCCTACCTACATACTACTTTAACCTTGCCGGCTGTTAATGAAAGAGTTCTAGCTTTAAGGCACTGTTCCACGAATAGAAATCGTATCATAGAACGCGCGTCACAGGAAACGCTTTTGATTGGTTGGAGGGAAATGCGGCTGCTGGGTTCTGTGTTAGTAAAATGTGTACACGGCTGACCGCTTACACCCTAACAGTCCTGATCCAGGGGTTGGAGGTTTTTTAATGTCACGGGGATAAAAAGTGTCAAATAGGGACAGAGAAGATCTACCCTGACAATGGGCTCGTGGTATTACCCGTAAGTCTCGCAATAAACTGGATTTCTAGTGATAAACATACACATTTTCATTATTGCCTATTGTAAGATATTTCATCCTTTGGTTTTATTCATAATTAATAAAATGTATGAAAAATAATAAGTCTGCGTTAATATAACTGATCGTTGAAAAATATGATAGTATAGGATTTATAATTTCTTAGTTAATTTTCCATTAATTTTGTTAAATTTATTGTTACTCAAGATTGAAGAATATTTTACGGGATTGAACAAGATAAAATATTCAATTTTTGAGAAAAGGTACAATTCTAGCTAAACATAACACAAGAGATGAACAATAATTATAACTGATTGAAACAAAGTTATAGTCAGAGCTACAAGGAGCTTAACCAGAGTTTAACTAGAGTTACAAGGAATTTAACCAGAGTTTTAATCAGAGTTACAAGGATTTTAACCATAGTTTAAATGAGTGTGCCCCTCCTGGCCTAGTCTAACCCTTTTATAATCTAGTTTGTGCCATGACTCAGCGCTCCCAGCCTTCCTGCATATTCGTCACAAAGTTTGAATTTGAACCAATGAGGGGCCCGTATTTTTCAAAACTGGAAGAAATTTACCGAAGATATTTATCTCTTACTAGCTTCTTGTTAGCCTGTCGACAAGGGTCACGATGCACTTAGAAAAGTTTTCGGAGGGGAAATATCAATTTCCCACAGGAACGGGACGGAAAACGGGGAAAATTCAAAAATAACTTTTCCCTTTAAATTTATATTTATTTCTCAGATTTATAATTGAAGTTTACAGTTAGCCTTCCCATTCATTCCAATAAAATAATAAAAATAATTTGATGATAAAAATACAAGCTCAGAGCAATTTTATCCTGACTAATGTCGGTAGAAGAGATAAAAACTCTTGTTAGGTTGCAATTTAGAGGTCCGAACAATAACTTTAAATTCTGCAATCTTGAACAAATATTTAAAGGAATAAAAGTACATAAAATTGGTATATTAATTTATTTTTTAAATTGTAAGTTTTCCAAATAAAAACTAAATATTTTATCCAACAAGTGTTGGGTAATGTTTTGATGTACTGTAAGGTAAAATAAAAACCCTAGGTCTAATGCAACTATTATTATTGTATATTTTCAATCAACCGTTTTTGGTATAAATATAAATAAATTCTAAATATAGATTTTAAAGATGACTAAAAAAGTTCTTAAATACAAAATTCATGTCGTGAATTTTAATAACTATTACAGGGCGACTGAGGTTTCAAATTTAGGTTGGGTGTACTGAGGGTGTTACACTCTCGCTCCACGCAAATATGGGTACATTTCCTCTAAATATAAATTTTCTCATCCCTAAAACTATTATCCTAACTTCACAACTTGTGAATGTGAGGAATGCCAGGCCTCCACCGTGGTTCAGATCCCACGTTAAAATGTAGGTCCTCCATTTCATCTCACAGTCACCCTACCATTACACATTAGCGTAAGTGCGTACAGCCCGAACAGGTAGTAAGACGCGTGTGCTAATAATAATAATAATAATAATAATAATAATAATAATAATAATAATATCGTAACTGGTAAATAAGCGTATAACCCGAACAGGTAGTAAGACGCGGTGCTAAAAACAACCTAAAATCTTGCATTGTGTTGAATACTATTTATTCATATAGTTATTATATCTGCTTTAGAAGTAATGGCTACACCCTCTCAATGCAATGCTGTCCAACTTTAGTGTCTCAAAAGGAGTTGTATTTTAAAACCATACAAGCAAGAAGGAAACAAATTTAATTATCAACTTTATCTTCTCATGGCGAAAACATATCGTTGCAAAATTTAATATACGAGTATTTATGTTTTTATAAAATATTGTTAGTATTTAAAAGTATACTTATTCAACTAAACAAAGAATAAATAAATAAAAATAAACAAAGAATGACCAATAAAAAACCCGTTTCCAGAACGAGGGGATCACGAACATGTGCACATGAGCATTGTTTGTTTGATGTACTGAAAAAATTATGATATTTCATCAAAATATGGGCATTGCTTACTAGGCACTGCAATAAACAAGTGTGGTATCAGGAATCTTTAAAAAAAATAACGATAACTTTTTTTGCGGTAAAGATTTAAAAAAATATATAATCAGTATTAATTTATAGGCACTGATATAATCTATTAAAGGTTAAACCCACGACTGTATTTAGCATATTTAGCGTGTGGTTAAGCGAAAATTGTTTTAGTGACATATGTAATTGTCAAAAAAAAGTCTTCCTCTCAGATTCGGACTAAAACTGTTTAACAGTATCTCCAAACACTTTAGGTCTCTTCTATCTCAGTCGTTATGGAGGGATATATTGAATTGAAACGGATGTTATTTCCCTTTGTCAAATTTTGTTCTAACTTTAGAAGTTAGAACAAAATTTATTAAATTTATCAAACTACCTTATTAAAGGTAATTTATTAAATTTATCAAATTACCTTTTTAAAGGTAATTTTATGATAAAAGTTTTTTGAAAATTTGTGACTTTTTTAAAATGGGTTTTCAGTAAATTATTAATTTTTAAATTTTCCTCAGAAAAACAAACACATCATTTTGTTAATCACAATAAACACTGAATATATAGACAAATAGACTATATATAATATATATAAATTCCATCTCAAATTGTTAAAATAATGTTTCAATTTCAAAAATAAAAATAAAGTCATTTTGAACTACCATAAAATTATTGTTATTTGTAAAAGTATAAACGTAGTCTTATTTATCATGAAAAACTACAACCATATACCCATTTTGAACTCGATATATAAGACCAATTTTGAACCCTTAAATTAATGTATTTAAAAATCATATAAAATAGTCCCCCGATACCAATTTAAAACAAAATAGTTAGAGGTATTTTCAAAAAAATTCAAAATTTACAAATATCAGTAATCAGTAAACTGCTAGAAAATGATTTATTTTAGAAAAATCAAAATATATAATTATTTATAATGTAAAAAATTTAGCAGATACCCATTTTGAACTAAATTGCTAAAGAATTTTTTTAAAATATTTAAATTAAAAAGTAATAATTAAACTTCCCTTAAACAAATTTTCACTCTAGCGACAAGTATGCAGTGTTATTGGTCATTTAAAACACTCCCAAGATAGCCATTTGAAACAAAATCGTTAGAGGCATTTCTAAAATAAACGAGATTTTACTCCTAAAACAAGCCTACAATATTATTTATCATACCATACAATCCCCAGGTATATATTTTAAACAAAATAGTTATAGCCATTTGATATATCAAATTTTCAAAAATTTCCCATTAATAAAATTCAATTCAACGAATTTTTGTTCATGTCAAACAAATCCTAAATATGAATTTGAAACAAAATCGTTATGGCCATTTTTGAACAATTGAAATTTAAAAAAAATCACTCAACAGTAAACTACTCTTAATTTAAGGTTCAAAATAAAATAAAGTCCCTAAATCTAAATATTAAAATTGAACAAAATCCAACAAACCGTTTTGTATTCGTGGCCAGGGACATAAAGACCGACAGACAGGGTGACGGTCAGACAGACAGATGTAGAGACAGACAGAATTGTAAAATAAACATATTTGGATTCGGGATCACATGAAACGTAAAGATTTATCATAATCTCGAAATAGATTTTTTTTTCACAAGCACAATACTTTCTTTAGAGCTTAGGTTCCCAACCTTTTTTTATCTGACGCCCTATTTTGTAAATCATCAAATTTCCACGCGACCCCAGCCCTCACTCCTCTCCCACTATTTTTTGGAATAGTTATAAAAAAATCTCTAAAAAATTTTATTTTGTTTTCACTTCTTTATTTTATATCAAAATCAATGTAAAACTGACAGCATAATGGTAAAAAAATTTTAGTGTGATGGTTGGCACTGTTTTGTTTTCATCAGTTGTTGAATATTGGATTTGATGTCTGACAGAGCACATCGCAAATCAAGTCGACGACGTTGTTTGGTTATTATGA
>CABFWB010002893.1:53464-64784 GCA_902151455.1 Timema bartmani | reverse complement strand
GGGGGGGGAGCAAACCTGAGTCTTACGCGTTTGAAAATAAACATGTCCGATATTCAGTTGGTCCCTTAATCTGGTAGACAGTGTTGCCAATACTGCAAGAGAAAAATAAGTTTATTACTTTGAAAAAGGGACCAAAAGAAAATATGTCTTCAATTATTAGCTGATTTTTAACGTTATTTAGCCTACTAATCGTTCCACGCCCCCCCTTTGGCAGTGCTTAACGTTCCTCCCAGGGCGGTGAACCCCCAAGTTGGGAACCGCTGCTTTACATAATTATGAGGAAGTAAAAACACTGTGTTCTTGTTTTGCAGATAATAATTTATTTAATGGTAGATTACTGATAACAAATCTTTGAAAATGTTGTTCTCAGCTATGATAAAGTATGCACGCTTGTATTGTTGTATTAATATGCTGAACACAGGGTTATTATAGTAATATTATTATAGTAATATCAAGAGCAAGGGAGATGTATTGGTTTCTCACTAGCGTGTAAAAGTGATTAAAAAAATCACGTGTAAAGTATATTGCTATTGACATGGTTAGGATAAGACTTTTATTACTCTTTTAAGAGTGTAAATATTTTCGACTTCCTTTGCTCTGTCAATTAGGTAGTTCCCCATTTTACCTTTTTATTGATTTTTTGTGTTGAAAACTAAATAATCATGGCACAGTCTTCGGAAGAAATATTTATAAGCCCCAATTAGACAATTGTTTCAGAGTGTGTGAGAACATGTTTTTGCTAAGGGCATTTTCTTGTAAATCTCATTCATTTAAAATGTACTTACAATAGACTACGAAGGTTATTTTGGTTTAAAATAAATGCATTAGGGTACGATATCTAAGGGCAGGCTCTCTTAAATCTAATAAATGCTCCAAACTAATTTAGAACATGTCTAAAACGATGAACAACCAAAGAGTTATGTTGACTTATACACAATCTAGAATTTATCCAATTTATTTTAGACTTGAAATTGATTATTCAGATGTACTCGCATCGGTAGGGATATGGATTAAGGTTTCAATCTCTTGGTGTCAAGCTTTTTAAGGACAAGAAAATCAAGGTTCGAATCCCAGACGGGTGTAATAAGGGTGGTTTTTTACTAATTGTGTGATCACGATTAATTTAACGTCCACGTAACGTAAAGAAACATAGTGTGTGATTGGGATTCACGTAAATTAACGTAACAACTCGAGCAAAACAAAGACAATCTAACACTAGAGTGAAGTCTTAGACCAGGGATGTACAAAATTAATTACAGATGGGCCAAATTAAAAAAAACTTGGCAGGCCAAAGATGTGTATACGTTAAGTTTTCTTCAAATCTCATTAAAAAAATGATAAACACACATAATAGACTAATATAAATAAGTTTAAATCATCTATAATGTATATACCTTAGTGGGTTGGTATATTTTAAAGTTCGTTCAGAAGTTTTATAAGATGGGGTGTGAGATGAGTAAAACTGTGAATAGACTTCCAGAAAAAAATTCATAAGCTGGGTTTAACTGTGAAATGATTCTCAAGAGAGACAGATGCACAACAGTAAGTCAATTTATAAGACAATTTTTCCTAAGTTTCATGGTTGAAAACAACTGTTCGAATAGATATGAGGATGCAAACAATGCCATGTATATTTAAACATGATTTACCAATGCCAATACCCGCCTTAGACTGTTCGTCCACTGAAGCGGGTAGACTTTATGTAATTATAATAAAAGTTTACTGAAACTACAAAATAGAAGCTACAGGGTTTTAGTGTTTGCGAAACGCGGACAAACTAATTATACTGAATAAGTATTCTGCATACCAAATCTGCAAACACACTAAGTACTAAATAACCGTATTCACGTTGCTTGCAATATGATTGGCTAGCAGGAACACGTGTTACCATTTAATTAACGTTCACGTAACGTAAATTTTTTCTAGACAATTTTGAGATTGAGGGAACGTTAAGTTAACTGCATCGGGATGGCTTCCATTTAAAAGTAAGAGGACAACCTTTACGTATCGTTACATTATTACGTTGATCGTGATCCCACACAAACAATTCTTCTCTCACGCCATGTCTTACCTAACCACATAAGCGTAATTAAATGCAGGTGTGTAGTACGAGTATTAATACGCAATGTACCACATTAAAAAAAATAGAACCGTTTTGTCATGAATACCAGCTCCATACAATACTAAATTATGGGCAGTGAAGGGTCAAAATGACCTTGCATGGTAGTAATTATCTTTGGAGATGATATTATTACTAGCGTATAGCCCGAACGGGTAGTAAGACGTGGTGCTAAAAAAATATGATATTGTTGTTTTTACCACCACGTGTTCAGGTTATACAGAGAGATGATATAAAATGAACATTAACGCCCCTAATGAGCTTTGCCAAACGATTATCAACGGTAGGTCATCATTGTCTTTTGTAGCACCCATGTACACAATCCTGTTCCTTAAGAATGCCACATAGTGGAGCATTAAGACGCGTTACAGACGTTTAGAGATCCCGTATTATTTAAAAATTTGTCTGATATAATCCTAATATATCAGCTGGTTTGTAAACAATTAAAAATGTTAAGTTCAAGGTTTACAAAAATTCAACGACTTTTTACACACAAATTTGTTCTTATAAGATTAAAGAAAAAGGTTATAAACCTATATCTAGTCTCTCTATATCAAATAATGTAATTTTTTGATAGGCTTACCAGAGAAAATTTTATGATGGTGTGAGATTGTTTTAAAGGATTTTATCCATTTCATTACACATTTTAAAAACAATTTATACTTAAAGTTTTAACTTTTTAACTGTTTAGAACTTCCACCTGCATTTTTGTTAAAACAATATTTAAACATATCAAGCTAATATTATTAATGTAATTTTAAATGCGTCTAACTATCTATAAAAATTGAAATCTGCAGATCACATGACATACGTATGAATACGTTAAATTAGATTTTGGAACTTTTTTCATCTATCAGAATTCACATTTTATCGCTGAGAGCTAGCTGCTCATCCAATGGCAATTGCTCTCGCAGCGAATCTTAAACTTTGCCCTAAATCAAAGTCACTTTATGTTTACCTACTTTTCCCATTTCACCCTTGCACCAATTTGACAAGATGAATTACATCGCAACTTTCCCTCACTCTCGCTTCATCAAATAGTCCCATTTTTTATAGGAAAAGCCTCATCCATCTGGGGCATGTTTGCACTAACGGGGTAGGGATGAGTAAGTTATAATTTTGCCTAAGTGAACCCAAATTGGTTGGGGGTGAAGAATTATAAAATAATACCATCATAATATCCAGGTGGTACTCTAACCCTAACTTCCTGTCAGTAGGAAAATAGACTAGATGAGCTTGACGTTTACAGTGCGTGTCCACTGATGTGAGTTTAAAGTGAATAGCCTGTTTAACTGCAGTAGAGTGATGATGATGGGGAGATTGGGGTTTGAATCCCGGTCGGCTGTACACGGGTTTCAATCCTAAATAGTTTCCCATCCTCCTCTCGCGCAGATGCGGACATATTTCTCATCTATAAACCAACAGTGTGAATATTAAAACATCCCAAACAAGTGGTAAGACGTGAAGCACAAAAAAAAAAACCCACCAAAAAACCTGGTATGACAACACAAGAGACCATTTATACAACAAACTGTTACAAAGATAGGTATGCACTAATTAATTATGAAAATAATCAACGGTTATCATGACGTCGTTATTTTCTCCTGGGTGAGGCGTGGCTGCTGTGAATCCCCAAGAGTAATACATAACATATAAAATTGACTTTTAACGGGTGCACTATTCCTTCCATAATAGGGCCCCATTTTATTTTAGCCGTTTATTTCTTCACAAAGGTCTAGAGTTTTTATATCCAGACTGGAATCTATATTATGATTTACTAAAGGGTTTGATGAAATCTCGCTTGATTTAGTTTCACGCAAATACTAAAATCCATCCTTGTCCGGTTTTAGAAACATAGTATGTCAAAAAGGGGTTGATCAAAATGTAAAGCTCGGTGTAGCGGTGGGGTTGGCATAGTGGGTCGTACAACTGACTCTGGTCCAAACGGTTGGAATTTGTCTTGGTTAGAATTTTTGGTAGGTTGTAGTAGGGGTGGTTTCCAACATTGTGATGTTCATGGTGGTTTTCCAATCTTATCTCAAGGAAAATACCCGTAGACACACTCCCTGTCACACTAACTCTTTAATAACCACGGTGCTTAATTCCCCAATAAATAAAAACCCATTTTCTTAACACTAATGATTACAGTAGCCCATTAAAAGTCTACCTTGGGGGTAAGAACACACATGAGTGAGGTAGCGAGATTCAAGACAACGCAGAGCTAACTTCACACATAGCTTCCGGAGACTTCTTTGGTAACGGCGATTACTGCAGCTTGCCACGCAGTTGCCAGATAAGTCTCGGAACTTCTGGAGACGTTACCTCGTCAAACCTTGCCATATTGGGTGAAAGTCCAACGGAACAAGGCGCAGTAATATTCGATTCGGATCATTCTGTACGTCTCTGGGAGGGTTCGGGTATCTCGCTTCAGGTGTAATGGCTTCACGAAATTTGGTGTATTGGCGTTAAGTAAGAGGCTTAGTCAGATTCAAGAGCTCGTAAAATAGTTATTGATACATTAAACATTATTTTATAGCTTCTTTTGCATTTACCAAGAGGTCTGGAAATAGGTGACGGTGCTCACCAAACACAGATATGTTGGTTTTGATCTCACGGACCTACGTTCTAACCTCTCGCATTTCCCCCTCCTGAGCTGACAGAACTAACAGAAACATTTCATCTTCAGATTCACTGTAAGAAATGTTGCACTCATCATATTAGAATTGCTACGGCAAGTGAGTGAATACCCGCTGTGCCGTGCCTCGCTGCCTCTTGCCTCTAGTGGGCACCCAGCTTAATACAAGTCAATGGTACGTCGCATATCCCTTGAAATCATTCGCGTTACTCTAAAGGTATGCGAGTCACAGTTTAAGAGGCACTAACTAATGCTATATCATAGTCTAAAGAAACAACACAGGAAGGGAGCTAGATAAATTTATTAAAACGAGTCAGGGTTGCTAACAGTTGAACTAACCGTTAATCTTTCTAAAGCTATCCAAGACTTTACTGTCTTAATTTTTATTCCATATGATCCCCATGTCTCTGGGATCAGACACAGACGCACTAGCCACGTGGTATTTCCTCCACATACCAAACACATGTAAGAAAATCTGGATACTTAAGCTATACTTTTGTTTTCTTGTAATGTATGAAGCTCTTTTAGCTTTGCATCACTAAAGAAAAAAAATAGTAACCAACATTGTGAATTTTCCTGTGTACTATAATAAACAAATCAAATTATTGATGCACACAGAGCATTTCACACTATGTTCTGTCAATATGCCATTTGAACGGAGTTTTATAAAGCCTAAAAACTCATATTTAGTTCAACCCATTTGGTTATCAAGCATTGTTTTTATGAAATAAATCATATCACCTCAACTCATATAATCCATCAATTCTTTACTGTCTCTGTCTAACAAATTACTATTTATATCAGCTTTTGAGGAGTTCCAATTTAAATTTAAAACTAAAACACCATCATTAAAATTTAACAGTAAGAAAATATCTATAAAAAATGATAGTATTAGTTATATTTATTGTAAGCTTGCAAAATGAAATCCTGTTATTAATCTCTTTTAAATCTATTATTTGCACGCAGATTATATAACGAATTTTGGATCTTTTAAAGGAAGCAACTGACATTTGACAATCACTTTTCCAATTATTTTCTTTGGGTGAACCATTTGACCGTTCTGTCTATCCACCTATTTACTAGAATGGGTAGGGATGAGAAAGGTAGAGATTAGAGAAATTGTACCCTCTTTCAGATGAAGCGAGAGTGAACAGAGTTTTGGGGAATTAACATTCTAATTATATCGGGACAGGATTTGAACCCTAACTTCTGATTTTACAAAGTAGAATTTTACTTTCATGAAATAAATAATGTTTTTGGTCAGTGCTTTATCTTTCTCTACACCTAGTTCCTAGAAATATGGCAAACGAGTCATTACGTGCAAGGAAATAAATGATTACCCCTTAGACGTGGATTTTACTATTTAACTTGTAGTTTAGAAGTCATCAACGAATTTATCGTAAACATTTTCGATTGATTGAGGTTATCAATCAGTTTGTAAAATTATTGGCCAGCTGTGGATAAAAAAATAAGTTATTATAATGTAGATTTGGGTACTTTTAATCCCTATGCTATTTTAAATTACTCTTATATTTAAAAAAATTAATATGACTTAAAATAATACGAATTCATTCTTTGGTTTTAATAATAAAATAATTTTAAATTCAAATGTTCCAAGATTCAGACTTTATTTTGGCTAATAAAATCAACGCTATGCAGAAAATAGTATATAATACAGTATACGACCGAGCCATGTTAAGTAAAATACAAATCATACTATACTAATAACTCTTTTTGAAACAAAATACAATAAATAATAACAATTCTATAATAAGCCCTGACAGTTTTATTCAGAAAAAAAAGGAACAAATCTCTACTCAAATGGGATAAATTTGTATTGTGAGTAAAAGTTCATGGGATTAGCACCTGGCATTGACAAAATATGTTTCAAAATATCCATTCGAATCACATGGAATAAATAATAAGTAGATTAATAAAAAATAAATCAAAGGAAAGTGAAACAAAGCTTTTAACATTGGTAAAACTACATATTTTAATGTGAAATGTTTTAATAGGTCAGAGACAAGCTTTAGTGAAGCAATTTACCTCATATACAATATTATTAAAATAAAATGGTGGAATGTACTATTTTCTAATTCTATTTAACTCCTTAAAAGAACAACTGATGTTTTAACAACACTCGATAAAGTTTTTATAGTTATAGAAGCAAGTTTGCATTTTCTTTCAATATATTTGTTCAGTTTTTTAAAATACCATAGGACAAACACTTATTTAACGGAGAAAAACTCACAACAGTGGGAACGTGGGAAAAGGCGTAAGTCTCATCTTGTCTGGTTTGCCGATAGTGGAAAGGTCGAGGCTTGAATCCCAGTTGGGTGTACTGAGCAAGTTTTCTAAAATGGTTTCTCTTCAAGCAATTGTGGATACACTTCCTATAAATTATACCTTCCACATCATTACCACACTAGTGGATAGTCTGGATGAACAAAAAACAATTAATGCATAAATGTGTTGATATGAATTACATATAATATTGCTGTATATTGGAATTAAATTGGAATCTCAGTAAAAATATGTATGTCTATATTTTAGGTAAGCGATTTGAGTCAATTTTGTTAAGAGTGGACTAATTCGCATCGGCAATCACGCAGGCTAAGGCGTTAATCTTGTTAAATTTGCTTTGCCAGTAATGGGGTGGTAGGAATTGGAAGCCAGATTTGGTGTACTGACCTGTTTTTTCTTATATAGATTTCCAAAAATATCTGGGGGTACTTTACTAAATTTTAATTTCCTCACACCTACCTAATTAGTTTAAATACTCATACAGCACAGATGGATGGCAAGGAGTGGTGCGTAAAAAAATGAAATAATAGGCCAAATAAAAGGTATTTAGAGATATCTTTTCCAAAAAAATTTCATACATAATTAGTTGATAAAGATTCAAGTATTAATAATGCAAATTAAATAAATTATTTGAATATGCACCCTAATATTTATGGAAGGCCAGTTAATGATAAGTAGTAATTAATGCAATGTTTCTGTTTTCTACATAATATTGCTATTACTGTGTATTGTAGGCCTACTTTTGAATATCGTATCAATTTGTTTTCTTTCAAACTTGATAACCAAGGAAAAATATCAACTTCAAATCCAAGGAGAATTGATGGTAAATGACATTTTGTATCTCTAAAATTCTATTTATATTTATTTCTAGAGACTATTCAGGTTTAAATCATAAATTTATTGATTTACCAGGCTTTATATATAAAAGGATTTCACTATGCGATTCTCTACGATCTTAAATTTTTGTACGCAATCAGCGATTAAATCATACCAACAGGTAACAAATAAAAACTCTACATATGTATTTAATTTCAAATATATCTTTCTAATCAAACACATTTAATAAAGTCTATCAATGATAGCATGTACATCTACCGTTCTATACGAAGAAGAGTAGACCTAGTTTAAAAATATTATATTATGATAAATGGTGGTACTCTACATTTATTAACGACTGGTGTGCGGATGAGGAGGTAAGTTTTCATGGAAGTGCACGGGAGGTAGGGAATTGGAAAACCACACTTAAAAATCAAATATAGAAAACATCCCAAAGTGTACCTAGTTGAGAATATGACCTGGAAATCGTTGTCACCGTTAATTCAGTACATAGCGAGCCTGATTCTTTATGACACGTGACCACTTGTAGGAATGGCATTATGACTAAATACATAGTTATCGATGGAGATTCTTTAACAATCTTAATTTTTTTTAAATTAACATTTCGCCTTTTAATAGGTTATTAAATAATATAACGAGTTATGAATATACCTGACAATATCTTAGTGACCCATAGAATTAAGATTTTAAGTTTTAAAACACTAACATGGAATAAGTTTAGTTTTTTTTATAAAATTAAGTTGACTAATTCTTATTTAAACATACTATTTTAATAATTATTAATCTTTAAGATGTGGATATTTATCAATAAAAAAAATCATAATTTGTAAATTGTTTGAATAAGAATAAAAGCCCAGAAATTTAATTAAATTATAAAATGTTCCAATAGAAATTCGATCAAACACAAGCTTGCAAATACAATAAAAAATGTACGAATCTTCACAATATGCCACGTGGTTCAATTCCAAAGCAATTCAAACGTTTGAATTTGCTTACTCAGTCTATGGCACCAGGAACTCTAAAGTTCACTGCCGCACTTACAAAAGTAGGTATGGCACCTATTCCTAGTTTGAGCTATATCTATCCAGTCCACCTCATTACACCCGTATCTCTTTCAGGCTCATTCTAATGTTATCCTCTTATTGATTTGTTTCCATAGGGTTTGCCAATAAATACTCTGAACGTGGTTCTAGATTCTTCCCTTCGCGCTGCATGTCCTGCCCACCGTAATCTAAGAGCCTTGATTGTCCTAACAATGTCCTCTTATGATTACATGGTGTGTAACTCGTCATTATGTAAACTACTCCACTATCCAGTAGGCTCATCCCTTTTTGGAACAAATATCTTCCTAAAAATTCTGTTTTCGAACACCCTAAATTTGTTTTCCTCATATTAGGTATTAGAACACGTTTCACACCCATAGAGAACAACCTTTAAAATTGTTTGTTATATTCTGAGTTTTACATTCCTTCCTGGACAGCAGGCGGGATGTCAAAAACTTACTGACCGAATAATAGCATACATTTACTAACCATATTATTTTACTAGTTTCCACTCTTATATATTTATTGTTAGTTAAAATTGTTCCTAAATATTTAAACCTATTAACCCTTTATAAATGTATGTTGTACACAGTAATCTCTAAATTGTCGTCCTTAATTTATGTTTTATGTGTGATCATATGCTTAGTCTTTTCAGCGCTAGCTTCTTAAATTATTTCCTTACTAGCATCTAGTAAAATTTTTGCATATCTTTTAACATCTTCCATACTATTGCCCAACAAATCTAAATCATCTTCCTATCCTAATAGCTGCAATGTACTGTTTAATATCAACCCTTCACTACTCTCTTTGCATTACCCTAATAGCACACTCTAAGGATGGATTAAAAATTAATGGGTAAAGTGAATCTCCTTGTTTCAACCCATTATGTATTTCGAAAGTATCTGATGACATCCAGCTCATACCCTGCTACGTGTAAAAGTCAAACATACCTCAATTAGCTTGACAAGATTTTGTATATCTCAAATTTAACTAAAATTTGATATAAATCACTTATTTTAACTGATTCAGAGGTATTTTTAAAAAATATTTGTAAAATTGATGAACCTTCATGTTGTATTCTCACTTTTCTTTAAAAAAATATTTACCAAATGGTAAATGGTATTTACCAAATGGTATGGTTGATATATTCATCGAAATCCACACTGTTGACCGCCAATTATTTCTTCTGCATATGGCGTCAATCTAATTAAAATTATGTTGTATAAAATCTTAGATCATGGTGGGAATATTGAGCTACATCTATAGCTATAACTACACTCTGCCTAATCTCCATGTTTGAAAATGGGTATTACAATACCTTCCTTCCATTCTTGTGGTAGCACCTCATGGCTCCATATGGAACATCGCATTTTATGAATTTATATTACTAATATTTCACCACCTTCATTTATTAACTCTGTTGAAGTTGAATCTAGAAGATATGAAGATTATAGTTCTTTAACTTCCCTATTACTTGGATCTGGGACTAATGGTTCAGCATTATGGATGTCGATACTCCCAACCCATTCGTATTCTTCATGAATATTCAAAATATGCTTGAAGTGTTCGTTCCATCTACTCAAAACCTCACTCGTATCTGCCATCAGCTTACTATCATCATCTTTCACTAAATTGGACCTAACTTGGTAACTTTTCTTACATCCATTAATGGCTTATTTAAGTTCCTTGATATTCTTATTTTGCTATTTTGTTCTAATTCGCTAACGTTACCCTTTAAATACTCTATCCTTTTGTTTCTGAATTAGGCAATGGCCTTCCTTTCTGCATTGCCAAGTGTGTTTAAGCTCAACACATTATGGCTTTCTAACCAGTGTAATTTTACTTGTCTTCTTTCTATTACTTTTTAACATTCGTTGTCAAACCATTGTTTCTTCCTAATCTTTTGCGAAAACCTATCCCACTCTTTGCTGCATTTCTAATATTATTCCTGACGATTTCTCATTGTTTCACTGGATTCATGATTTCCTCATCATCCTTTGGGCAATCTAGGGCAGAAAACCTATTTAAAATCTTAATTCATAGATTCACCATCTGTCAGTTTTTCTATAGCATATCCTTCTAACTTGCCTGCATGATATCCCTTTTTACTTTCTCTCTAACTTACAGGTAGAGAAAGTATGGTGATCGTCAAAAAAATCGAACTCGAGATTTTGATGAATTTTGACGTTTCATGACTCCCTGAATCCGAAAAAGTGGTTTTTGAATTTCCGTCTGTCTGTCTGTCTGTCTGTCTGTACCTCCAACTAGAGCCTAAACTATTTTACCGATTGAGCTGAAACTTGATATCTAGGGTTTTCATAGGGTTGCCCCGAGGGGTTTTTGGAATTGGATATCTACCCCTAAAATTAAGGGTAGTTTACT
>CABFWB010002893.1:14247-51243 GCA_902151455.1 Timema bartmani | reverse complement strand
TATATCATTGTATATTATTTTATGCGTGTTCTTATGTGGAGTGGTGATGATACAATGTACATTATTCCGTTCAGAAATCTTACGAGTTTATAGAAAGAGAGAGAAAGTCTGTGCGGTGCGCCGTACCATTTATTTGCTACTGATAGACGTTCCCTAAGTTTCTCTACTACTAAATAGTGGTTTGAATCTGTATGACCTGATATCGAGTAAGCGTGTATGGCGTCTTTTATCTATTAGCAATTGATCTATTTGATGGTGTGTATTCCCTTCTTAGGAGGTCTAAGTGTATTTATGAATATCCTTATGCTTGAAGCCAGTAATTTTCACAATAAGGTTCTTTAAAGTGCCAAAATTTATCAATACTATTCCATTATCTTTTCTGACGTCATGCAAGGTTTTCTTATCTATTGTAATCCTAAATAATTCTTCCTCCCCTATATTTGCACCACCTATCACAATTTTCATGTGATAAGTTGGTAACTGATAAAACAAGTCCTCATATAAACTATCCTTTATTAGGTTATCAGTATCTTCTGCAGGACAATGTACATTGATGATGACCGTACTATGCGTCCCTACCCCCACTATCCGTGATATCTTATTCTTAGTGAATTTTTTTGTCCTTAACTGCTGACATACTCTTTCTGCGGATAAGAAACCTCTTCCTGAGCTATGTATGTCCGTTCCTCCATGAAAAAAACGTATTCACCAGATTCCACCCTTCTATAACCTGACCAGCTATCCTCTTATATAGCCACAATATTTAATTCAACCCTACTTACTTCATAAATCATTGACTGTAGCGTCCACAACCTATATAAGCTACTAATATTCCACATCCCAATCCTAATCTCTTTCCTAGCTTTACTATTCCATGACTTTCCCAAAGTAGTCCCCGCCCAAAGATCCGAATGGGGGATTAATTTATCTCCAGAATACTTTATCCCAGGAACAGCAATAGAAAACTTTTGGGTGTTTCTTGAAGGGATTTTTTGTTGTTGTTGTTGTTGTTGTTGTTGTTGTTGTTGTTGTTGTTGCAGTGAGAGCTCATCACGCCTACGCTCAACCCCAAGCTGGAGAACCACCCCTATCGGCTGTCCACGACTGCTTATTCAATATATTTGCAGCTACCCTTCAGATCTGAAGGCCGGGTCCTTTATCCGAAACCTGAGGACGTGCTGTGCCGTGGATAATAGGGACCCATAGAATAGTACAAATATATTTTTAGAAAATAGTAGATAAAACTTCTACTACATGATGGGTGACCTGGCGGTCTAGGGGTAAGGTGTCAGAATTCTGTGCTGGTGATAAATTCACTCTTAGCTCACTTTTGAGTTATTACTAATATTTATGTGGTGACACTGCATTTTTCTCAAATGGTGTTTTTGAAGATAGCTAACTTGGTATGACAAATACAATTTATTTAGAAGTACAACAACCAAACCTCGTAACGATATTTGACCACCGAGTGGAAAGGGAATGAATCCAATCTCCCAATAATATAGTTTTTTTCCTCACCGGGATTTGAATCCGTGGTTTTAAAATCAACAGGCAGATCCTCCAACGATTGAGCAAAGCTATCGGATAGTACTCTATTACTTTTGAGGAAATAAGTTAGATATAACAAATTTACATAATATTTATAGTGGTATACTTTCTCACATCTTTTATTTTATATATATTTTTTTTGTTTTCTTAACAGAAGGGTTGCATGTGTAACATTACATTTGGATCATGGAAGTAAGTGTTTTTTAGAAACCCCCTGTACTCATCACAATACATTGTTAGGATAATCAAATCTCGTAGATTACGTTGGGCAGGACATGCAGTAAAAATGGGAGAATATAGAACCTTGTTCAGGGTATTTTCTGGCAAACCCAATGGGAAGAGACCATTGGGAAGACTTACACGCAGATGGGAGGATAACATTATAATGGTCATGAAAGAGATAGGGTGTAATGAGGGGGACTGGATAAAGCTATCTCAAGATAGATATAATATGTTGCTTACTTTTGTAAGTGCGGCAATGAACTTTGGAATTCCTAATGCCAGAGCGTGACTAAGTAAGTAAATAAAGTGGCTTTTAAAAACACAAACATAATTTTATTCATTCAACAATTACAAACCCGCCTTGGTGACGTAGTTAGCCAGTTAGCGTTATGCTAGACTACCAAGGACGAGGAGATCGAGGATCGAATCTCGCTCGGGTGAACTGGGGGTGGTTTTCCCTAAATGGTTGTCCACTCTCCCTCCACACAAATGCGGGTTCACTTCCTCTAAATTCAACCTTCCAAATTCCTAGCCCATTAACGTAATTAGTACTTAAGCGTATAACCCGCACGGGTAGTAAGATGTGGTGCTAAATAATAATAATAAACCTTTAAAACATCTTACTATATAATTAGTGTAGTACTAAAGGAATTGGGTGCAATCAATCAAACGTGACAGTTTAAGCATACATGACTTGATGTATGAATATTCAACGTTGTTCTAGTAACTATTATAGCTGTGAGATACAGATCTTTCTAACAAAATACTGCTCTATTGTCCTAGGTTAAGCTTGTTAGTCATTCGAGCACGGATATAATGCGTGTGTTTATAGACGCATTTTAATGATGCTAATAGTGTAGGGATGAATAAGGTAGACTTTGAGGAAATCACCTGAATTTGCCTGGAGGGAGGGTAGGAAAACATTCAGGAAGATCGCAACACTCCAAGTACATCCATAGAGGATTCGAACTACAGCCTCCACGTCACTGATTCCAATAAGTGTAATTTAAATACACCAAAAGAATAAACACAGTTAGATGTGTAGAGTAACGTTTTTATAGTATTTGAACAATACTATAAGCCGCTTCAGTAGCAGAATGGTCTAAGGCGTCCCTCTCGTGTTGGATTTGCCTGCTTATGACGTGGAGATTGGGGTTCGAATCCTAGTCGGGACTACTGAGGGTATTTTTTCCTAAATGGTTTCCCACTCTTTTTCCACGCAAATGCTGGTAGAATAACTCTAAAATTCTTCCGTCCTCATCTCTACCATACTAGAGTAAATGATAATTTATGCCTATAACCAGAACAGGTAAGTAAGAGGCGGAGATAAAAAAACACACAACTAGATTTAAAAGAGATATTTTTGTAAAGGCTGAGTGTGCTCTGTGTATATTTGTATGGATACACGAACACACTCACAGATGCTTCAGACGAGCTTGGTTCTCAACAAATTGAATAAAAAGCTACAGGGAAGATTCTCACCAAATAAATACACTCAGTTGTTAAGGAATTGGAGCAAAGGTGATAGAATTGAGTGATCTAGAATAAGCTTCAGCTTTTATAAATTTTCTTTCAGTGGAAACCAATAACATTTTTTTTTATATAGAAGTTATATTAATATAATACATTTTATATTTCGGAAACTAATTTTTTTTAATTCTTCTAGAACTAAACATGAAAGATTGTTATAAAAATATAAACCCTAAGAAATTTACCTCATTCGCTTTGCGGAGGATATGGATGTAGTAAATGATTCCAATGTAGAATCATTACGTTTTATTTTTGTCCATGGTGTAAAATTAACTATCCATTTCTTGTACTGGTGTTAAGATGGATTAAGATGTCAGACGACTCACGATTCATTACATAGATAACGACGTAGAGGTTCTGGGTGATTCGAATTTCTTCCAGTTATATTGAGGTGATTTCTACATATGGCTTATAATTATTATTTTTCCATCACTGATCATGACGAATGCAGGTGCATTTCTAATTAATACTTTCCTCATATTTACCCCAATGACTAAGCCATTAAAAGCCTTACATTATACGTGGCTTCAATATTTTTCCTTATAGAAAAGTTTTTGTCAATTTAATTTTTTTTTACTTTCTCTCGACACCTTGGAAAAAAAGTATTGTGAGTATTGTGATCATAAAAAAAAATCGAACTCAAGATTTTGATAGTTAATGTCGACGTTTCATGACTCCCTGAAACAAAAAAATTAGTTTTCGCAATGCCGTCTGTCTGTACCTCGGGCTAGAGCTGAAATTATTTTACCGATTGGGCTAAAACTTGGTATTTGGGGTTTTATTAAGGCCCTCCCAAGAGTTTTTTGAAATTAAATATCTAACCCTAAATTTAAGTTTAGTTTACTGAAGGGCAAAAGGAGAAAAAATCAATTTTCTCAAAATTCACCGTAAAGATTTTGATTAAATTTTATATCTAGACAGTATTTAACATTAAACACAAGATGGCAGTCCTCATTTTATTTTGAAAATGAATTTGATTCTTATGCTCTTTGGTGGACCAAGATGTTTCTGTTTTCTCAATTTTCCTGTAACATTGCTCCTAGTTCATAATGCCATAGAGCAAAGTAAGTAACAGTGTATATTATTTCATTTATGATCTTTGATGTAGGGTTTCTACAATAATGTATAGAACTATTATTTCATTTAACAAATCTTACAAGTTTTTAGTAAATGTCTATTTTAAGATAAAATTGGGAAAAACGTCTGTGTTCTGCACCGTACTATTTATTTGAATACCATTTTTAAATTTAGTAGTTTAGTAATCTATTTCATATCCACAAGTCACATTTATTTGTTCACCATGATTTTTATTTCATCGCTGCCTCTTGAATAGAAGAAGTATTGTGATAGTAAAAAAAAAAAATCTAATTCGAGATTTTATGGATGACAACTTTTCATGACCCTCTCCCTAAACCTGAAAATTGTTTTCCACGAAGCCGTCCGTCTATGATTGTATCTCGGCCTACAACCAGACCCATTTTACCAATCAAGCTGTAGCTTGATATCAAAGATTTTCATAAGGTTCCCCAAATATATTTTTGGAAGTAAAAAACCAATCCTAAAATAAAAGTTACTTTACTTAGGGATCAGAAAAGAAAAAAAATTGTATTTTTTTAAACCTCGAAATTGGTTAAAACAATTTTGACTTAAATTCGTATCTAGGCACTGTGAAATATGACAAACAAAATGTCAAATTAATTTTTTTCTTTGTGGAAAAGACTTACACTGCAGGGGTCGGCAACCTTTTAAGTATGAAGAGCTATTTTTCAAAATATGTTTTGATCTGGGGGCGCCAAGAAAAATGTCGATTTTTATATTTGAATGTTTACCTTTTATTTATGTTTATTAGTGACAAGTTGATAATATACAAAAAAAAGTTACCTCGTGGTCTAGGGGTAAGGTGTCAGACTTCTGTGCTCGGGGTCCGGGGCTCAATCCTTGGTCCCGGCATATAGTTATCTTATTGCCAAACCCTTCCTTCACCTCTGACAAGACTGTGTATTAATCACAACTTGTGAATGTGAGGAATGCCAGGCCTCCACCGTGGTTCGGATTCCGCGTTAAACTGTAGGTCCTTCATTTCATCTCACAATCACCCTACCATTACACATTAGTTTAAGTACGTATAACCCGAACGGGTAGTAAGACACGGTAATAATAATAATAATAAAGATAATATACATATTTTAAATGTAATAAACAAAACAAACTATAATATTACCACTCTTTAGATTTAAATATTTGTGCCTAAAATTTTGAGGCATGTTATAAAGTGGGCTTATTGTTAAAATTTTATTTATGAGGATATTAATAGAATAATAAATTAAGGACTAATGATGAGTAGATAGCAAAGAAGTTTAATTTAAAATAATACTCGACAACCATCTGGTTATTTATCAAACAAAACTATTTAACAAAAAATGTACAAAATTACACAATATAAGGCGGGCGCCTAAGATTTGTCAAAAGGGTGCCTGCGGGAACCACCTTACCGACCCCTGACTTAGAGTGTTTTTCACATAATTTTAATCACATCTCCGCAGCTCTTTGAGATACGAAATAATTCTTCACAGCAAAGTTATAGGACTATCTACCTATATTTTATCTTAGCATCGCTTTTTACTACCCGTTCGCGTTATATGCTAATGTACTAATTACACTAATGGTTTTTAGGATTAAGGAGGTTATATTTATAGGAAGTGTATACACACTTGTGTGGGGAGAGAGAGTGGAAAAACCACCCTCAGTACATTCAACCGAGATTCGAACCTCGATTTATCGCAGTATAGCTTACTGCGAGAGTAGCTCCTTAGACCATGTGGCCACCCAAGTGGGTGACTATCTATATTGATAAAATAAAGAGTTTGTGTCAGTCCGCCATAAAAGTCGCACGATATCTATAGCACACAAAGGTCTGACATTTAAAAATTAGCTTGCCCCCTGTGGACATCGAAGTGGGAATTTTAAAATTTGTATTTTATTCTTTTAATTAATTAAAAACAGGGTAGGATTAAATAAATTGAAGAGTTTTTTCTGTCTGTTCGAAGAAAATAAAAGCGTTGCTAGGGGTAGCACCTTAATCCATTGAGTGGCTACCACGGGTAGACTTACCCCGGATACTTCTGCTAGTTAAAAATAAAAATAAACTTTTATTCGAAATATATTATATAAAACTAATTGTTTCCAAGCTATTAACCAAACTATTCCATTGATTCAATAACAAACAAGAAGTGTTGCTGTTTAAATAAAACATTCATAACACCTGTAATTTTATGGTCAATTTAAAATAGCTGATCAAAGTTTTTCAATTAATTTAATTGAGGTGATTAACGTGCTCTTTCTGAATCGACTAAATATATCAACACACATCTTATGGATTAACTTAAATCTAGAACAGACACAACATCCAGAGCCCCACCGTTAATTCATCACTGTGACAGGGTCAACTCACATTGCACCAATGATACGTTTTTCGACCATGCCGGGCATCGAACCCGGAACCCTTATCTTAGTAGGAAGACACATTACCGACTGAGTTAAGGTGTTGGACAACTGATTAAATTGAAACTCTCATTATTAGGCACACGAGTTAAAGGCCAGTCTCATCTGTTTAGATTTGCCGGTGAGGAGGAGGTCAAAGGTTTGAAGCCGGGCTAGGTGTACTAGAATTTATTTTCCTTAAATAATATCCCACTATTTATTTACACAAATGCGGGTTAATTTCCTCTGAAGTAAATCTTTCACATCTCTACCTCATGAGTGTGATTCAAGCTGAGATATTTTAGTTTATTTATATATATATATATATATATTTATATTTATTTATACAGTATATAACTATACTATATATATATATTTATTTATACAGTATATAATTATACTATATATATATTTATAGAGTATATAATTATACTATATGTTATACAGTATATATACTATATAAGTATATACAGTATATATAGTATATATATAAAGGTGTATAGCCTAACTTAGTTAATACAATGTAAATATCTATGCAGTTAATTTTATATGGGCAGGAACCTTTTTGACATTTATGAAAGTTACTAAAACTATTTTGCACAGATTCATACTTCAAGTCATGTGATCTGAAGCTATAGCTTTTGGTAGATCATATAAATACCTATAAAATAATACTAATACTAAAGAAAAACGTTATCAATACTAAACGAAAAAAAAATGTGTGTAGTTTTTTTTAAAGCTCCTTCCTGTCAGGAGCCTACTATAGCCATGTGTTTATATAAACTCTTGTCAATACAAGTAGGCCTACCAAATGCAGTACTTTAATTTTAGCCCCACGTGCTACTACCCATTCGGGCTATACTAATTGTTATGCTAATAGGCTAGGGATAAGGAAGGTTTAATTTAGAGGTGGTGTACATGCATTTGCGTGGAGAGAGAGAGAGAAAGAGAGAGATAGTGGGCAACCATTTAGGAAAACCACCCTCAGTACACCCGACTGGTATTGAATCCGACCCACCCTTCTGCGGCCGTCTAGTCTATTGACAGAGTAGCGCCTTAGGCCATGCGGCCACTGAACGGGTAAAAGCAGTACTACCCAGATAGTTCTGACGCAATAAAATGAGGTGTTTTTATCACTACCCTAAACATATAATAAAATTGACACGAGTTTAAAGAGAAAGAAATTCAATTTACGTCAACGGCTGAACAAGGTATATTTGATTTCTAATGCCCGCATTGATGGTTTACGTGGTCTTGGGGTGTCGTTATCTCAATATATTGGGCTAATGGTTACAGGAGGGTTGAGGTTCAAAACTCAACCAAATTTAATGGATATCTCTTTCCACATGTGATTTATCAGTTTCTTTTATCATCCTCTCACCATGTTAATTCGTGTACATTTACCCTAAAATGACTGCCCACTACATTTACCCATCACTAGTCTTTTTGACGTAATGATAAAAATATAATCAATACAAAATTAACTCGCATTGATGAGTACGCGGGTTGAATGTCAAGCTCATCTAGTCTGGTTTGCCGGTGATAGGTAGATTGGGGTTCAAATACAATCTGGGTGTACTGAAGTTTTTTAAAATATAAATCGTTCCTCACTCTTCATCCACGCAAATGCATATACATTTCCTTTAAATTATTCTTTACTTCATCCCTACTTCATTAGCGTATTCAAAATACATAAAGGGGTAGGTTAGAGGGGCATTGAGGATAAAAATAATTGAACGCATTACACCTGTTCGGGATTATAACCCTGACTCTTATATCACCGATAAACCAGACTTGACACTTGGAATTTGTGCCCATCGATGAAGGTGATAATATTTATATTTACAACAAAAGTTATCTCTGATGCCACGGCAGTAATGCTGTTCTAAATAAATGTCGGAAACTATATCGCTAGCCTTCTCTTAGCCCACTGCTGCACTCAATAATGACAACATAACTTGTGTTAAATACAAAGTGAACGATTGGGAACCCTGGTTCCCCGAGTATATTTGAAACATTGACAAAGTAACAAATGCTGCGACGGAAATCTGAGGCTTTTATTATGACAGTATCGTCCACTATTCAAAAGTGGAATATCACGTTTAAATGTTTCAGCACAATTATTTCTTGCATTCAAAGTTACTTTGGACTTTCCTATCAGTTAAAAAGTTACATAAGTAGAGTTAAATTCACATACGCATCGCAAATATATTTATTTAAGTTGACAAACGACGTCAAGAAACTATAAAGATATTTGTAAGATGGACAATTTTTTTTAGGTACTGTCAGAAAAATTCAAAGCTACTTTAAAACAACTAAATGAACCAAACAACTCACTTTTAATATGAGTTGTTGAACAAATTTCCCTTTCCCTTAACAATGAAAATAAAAATTTACAGTATATTGCTATATAAGGCTATATTATGTAATCCAATATTTTTCATGTATAGAAATATCTACTTATATAGTTTTCACTGATACAAGTTATTATTTTTTTAGTTACCGATTGAAAAATATGAAGTGGAAATTTGCTATTATTGGATATTGATAGGAATAAACTAGTGATGATCCTATATTTCTCGGATCCGAATCTCACATTTTTTTTATTGAATCTCGAATCCTCAAATCTTTTGACATGGACAATTTTAATTAAAGTGAAATTAATTAAAATTTAATTTGAAAAAAGTTGTTTAAGGCTTAGTGTCACCAACAAATTACATTATGTTTGCCATATCTATTACGTCATAAATAATAAATAAAACAATTATTTGTAAATTAATTATACTATTACAACTTTGTCCTTTTTATTGTGTTTTTCCTCTCCCAGCCACACAAGTCTATATAATTCCTTTTACCAATTATTACATAAAATTGTTATTTGAAATCAAGAGCTCCATAATAAATGTATTCAAGATATATTTTTAAGAATTTTACGAATCTCAAATCTCTCTGATACCGTAGAATTTGAAGGAATCAGGAATTCAAGCATCCAATAACTAATATAAGCTTTTAAGAAACACAAACATATGTTAGGTATTATTTTATAAGTATTGATAATATAAATATAGACCCGTTTTGGTGGCCGCATGGTCTAACGCGCTTTTCTCGCAGTATACATGACTGCCGATGACGTAGAAATCGAGGTTAGAATCACGGTCGGGTGTACTGAGGGTGGTTTTAAAATGGCTTTCCATTCTCCCTTCATGAAAAGTCGGGTACACTTCCTCTAAATATAAACTTCCTAATCACTAAAACCATTAGCGTAATTTGTACATAAGCGTATAGCCTCAACGTATAGTAAGAAGCAGAGCTAAAAAAAATATATATATAATAGCAATCCCGCACGGCGTTGCCCGTGACCCACTGTGGTAAAATAATTATACAAGCCCCCCCCTCCACCCCCACACAAAAATGGTTTAGAATTACGGTTGATTTCAAATAACTTTTTTTTTCCGAGGAGGATGCGGCATATTTTTATCACAGTTATCTCTGAAACGTAATTCTAAACCAGATTAACAATATTTTCTTCAAAAATTTGTTAAAAATAGCCTAATTAAAAAGCTAGTTAAAAATTAAAAAAGCCGGCTTGGAGGTGCATTCTGACCGCCTTCCGTCCACCTCTGGCAAAAATTTCATATCTCTGCGTGCCGTAGATTTGGCTGGGCATCGCACACAAACACACAGACAAACACTTCCTTTTATTATATATATATAGACGTATGAGTATGTAAGAGTTGATTTAGTAGTTTTATTGTATTATTAGTGTTATTTTATAGGTAATGATACCAAACGTGACCGCTGCAAATTATTACATGACTACGTAGATCTAGTAAATTTTCTATCTGTCAAATTAGACTGTGCCTTTGTAAAAGCGTTTACTTTAAAAAAACTGACGTCTTTTACTAAAGTTCGATCTTTGATTCATTTGGTTAAAAAAAAAAACTCTTGAAATAAGTTTGAAGTAAACAGACTATGAAAGTAAATACCTGTGTCGGTAGGCCGGAAACAGGCCAGGCCAAGACCATGCCGACCAAAAGCACGGCGACGGATCTAACGACGCTTCTGAGATTGACACTGGTTGTAGCTGCCATGGTCCTTGGGTTCAGATCTAGACTTGGATGACAAGCGGTGTTTTTTTTTATCTTATGTCTGTGACAGGTGAAGTGTTCCCCCAGCCACCTGTTTCGGAATGGAAGTGGGGAAAGGTCTGTATGCCTGTTTTATAGTGTTACAGCTGACGTAAGGAAGGGTAGGAAAGGGGAGTGAGTGATCAGCAAGGGGTTAAAGGGGGAAAGATGCGTGTGGTATATTGAAGAGGAGGAAGGGGATGCCCCTGTGCGCAAGCGTCAACTACGGCACGTAAAGCTACAAACGATCTCGTGATAATAAGGGGGATTGTGTGAACATAGAAAAAAAAGGAGGCAGTGATAGTGGGATGGAAAGAAAAGAATACCTATCAAAGAAGACCGTTTATTAATGAGGTTTTTTTTGTCAAATTAATTCAATCTCTTAAAGGTGATGGTAGCGGTATGCTACATGTAGATTTTGATTTTTTTAATTCTTGCCATTAACGAATAAAATGAAAACCAAAATAATGTAAGCAACATTACCTAAATAGTGATGGTCTATAATTTTTTTAATTTCGTTTAATAGTACATTTTTACCTAGATTTTTATTATTTCACGACCATTTATTTATTAATATTTTACTAAAGAACAAAAAAGATCCTCAAAACACGTTTCGATGACTTATGATCTAAACCAAGACGTCACTCTAGCAAGATTGGACTGCCGAAGATGGGGAGATAAGGGTGAGGGTAGTTGTCAAATGATTGTCCACTCTCTTTACACGAAAATGTGAGTACACTTAGGCCTACTCTTAATTCAACCTTCCTAATCCCTATCGCATTAGCGTTATTAGTATACATGAGTTTAGCCTGAACGGATAGTAAGACCAGGTGAAAAACAAAAAAAATCATAAATCAATCTTTTAAACATTATTTCATTTCATGAAAACGTGCTTTAAATGTTTATTTTAGGTGTTATTTTTTAGAGTTATCTAAATAAGATTTTATTCATAGTGTAACCTACTCCAAACTCTGGTTAATTGATCTTGACTGGAATTTGACCACGAACTTTCAAGGAACGTAAGATGTCAAACAAAAATATTTGATTGTCTCTTTATTGCGTTTATTTATAAAACATATATTGTTTAATATGTCATTTATAATTCATATTTATGTTGATTTTACTAATATAACATTTTGGTACGATATTTAGGTGAAAACCCGCTTCGGTGGCCACATGATCTAAGGCGCTTCTCTTGCAATTGTCTAGACTGCCGAAGACGAGGATATCGAGGTTCGATCCTAGTTGGGTGTACTGAAGGTGGTTTTTCCTAAATGATTTTCCACACTCCCTTCACGCGAATATGGGTGCACTCTCTTGAAATTCATTTTTTTTAATTTCGTTTAATAGTACATTTTTACCTAGATTTTTATTATTTCACGACCATTTATTTATTAATATTTTACTAAAGAACAAAAAAGATCCTCAAAACACGTTTCGATGACTTATGATCTAAACCAAGACGTCACTCTAGCAAGATTGGACTGCCGAAGATGGGGAGATAAGGGTGAGGGTAGTTGTCAAATGATTGTCCACTCTCTTTACACGAAAATGTGAGTACACTTAGGCCTACTCTTAATTCAACCTTCCTAATCCCTATCGCATTAGCGTTATTAGTATACATGAGTTTAGCCTGAACGGATAGTAAGACCAGGTGAAAAACAAAAAAAATCATAAATCAATCTTTTAAACATTATTTCATTTCATGAAAACGTGCTTTAAATGTTTATTTTAGGTGTTATTTTTTAGAGTTATCTAAATAAGATTTTATTCATAGTGTAACCTACTCCAAACTCTGGTTAATTGATCTTGACTGGAATTTGACCACGAACTTTCAAGGAACGTAAGATGTCAAACAAAAATATTTGATTGTCTCTTTATTGCGTTTATTTATAAAACATATATTGTTTAATATGTCATTTATAATTCATATTTATGTTGATTTTACTAATATAACATTTTGGTACGATATTTAGGTGAAAACCCGCTTCGGTGGCCACATGATCTAAGGCGCTTCTCTTGCAATTGTCTAGACTGCCGAAGACGAGGATATCGAGGTTCGATCCTAGTTGGGTGTACTGAAGGTGGTTTTTCCTAAATGATTTTCCACACTCCCTTCACGCGAATATGGGTGCACTCTCTTGAAATTCAACCTTCTTAATCCCTAAAAAATTAGTGTAATTATTACATAGGCGTACACCCCGAATGAATAGTAAGACACGATTCTAAAAAAAATATAAGTATAATAAATGTATTTTATTCCACGTATTTCTGAACGTTTTAAAGGCATAATTATTTACGTGGAATCACTGACGGCAAAATAAATCACACCCCATTAGGATGGAAATATAAATTCATTTATTTCGAAAGTATTTCTATGCGCACATTTCCACTAATCAATTTCACAGGAAAACAAAATGTAAAATATAAACCATTTTAATATTAAAGCCGATGGGTATTTTCCTTTAATTTCTTTTAACATGTATACACACCGTATAAACTTTGTTGTGATACCAAATGAAATATATTGCGAGATTGAAAAAAAAAAGTGTTTCATATTTTTAAGTAAAAACTAAAGCACATTAAATTTAAGGTTACCCCACCTACTATAATTAACTAAAACATTCTTTTTATCGAAATAGCCCTCAAGTTTTTACATATTCATATGTTACTTCACTTATTCTATACATAATATTACATTTTGTACTGTTTCATAGATAAATGACTAACGATGACACGTTAAGATACAGCATTTTGTTTATTTTTCAAAGCGTGCACGTGTGGTAAACCTCAGAAGTAAATTTCCAGTTTTAGGCATCTCTCTTATACGGTGTATTGGGTTCTAGGCCATCATAGAAAAGGGAATATTGCCTTAAAGCAATTGACAGCCATTTTTCACTTGTGAGTCCATATAAAAGCCTAAACACATATTTAAACTATCATTTGTTAAGTGCACAATAGCGATAGGTCTATAGAACGATGCAAAAGTAAAAAAATAAAAAAATAATCCATTAATTATTTTCTAACCTTAAAGCATATTTTTAAAATTTAAGAAGGAATAGCTTGTTATTTGAGTTACAATAATATGTTAATAGTTTTAATACTATTATAATTTCTCTTAAAACTTTTTGACTAAGACTATAACATTGTAATTCAACAAATAAGTTATACTCTAAATCAATTCCATCTTAAATATTGTATGCTCCTTATTCAACATTATTTAGAATGTTTTCTAAAATCTTAACCTTAAAATTGCCGAAAACCCCCTGAGAGTAGGCAGAAGCACAATTTGAAAAGGGCCGTATTATCGAAGTGAGGTATGCTAGTAACATACCATATACATAATAAGCCTACATTATTTTTTGTGTTGCTCAAACTAACCTTTCGGAAACTAAAAGTTGTAAATAGCAGTGGCATTATGTATAAAACATGTTATCTGGCTTAGAGAGCAATAATAATTTTCAAAAATGACCAAGAATGTAATCCTATTGAATAATTTTGTTTGAGTATTTTAAATAATATTTAATAAAGAAAATGGTAAATCAGCCAGTTTATATTTTGAAAGTCTATATATTAAGTTATTGTACAACCCGAATGGGTAGTAAAACGCGCTGCTTAAAATAAATAAATATATCTATATTATATTTATACGTACTGTACATATATATGTCTATATATGTATAGTAAGACGCGGTGTTTAAAAACATATATATATATTACACATCAAGAGTATATCCATGAAAATTTAAATATACATATATATATATATATATATATACACGCATCTATTATATACATTTATATTTCTTAAGCACCACGTCTTACTACCCATTCGGGCTGTACAATAACTTGATATATATATTTTAAAAATATAAACCAGCTGATTTACAATTTTCTTTAGTAAATATAATTTAAAATATCCTGACAAAATTAGTTAAAAGGATTACAATCTTGGTCATTTTTGAAAATACACTCACAGTGACCGAGACATATCTTAATTACTTTAACCTAACTTGTTCAACTACATCACACTGTATATCTCAATACACCCACTTCGGTGAAGTTGCTAGCTAACGTGCTAGTTTATTGTTGAGCTAGACTACCGAGGACGAGGTGATCGAGGTTAGAATCTCGGTCGTGTGAAATGGGGGTAGTTTTTCCTAAATGGTTTTCCACATTCCTTCCACACAAATGTGGGGTCACTTCCTCTAAATTCAACCTTCTCAATTCCTAATCCATTAGCGTAATTAATACTTAAGTGTATAATCAGATTGGGAAGTAAGACGTGGTGCTAAATAAAAATATATATCTTAATAAGTTCCTACTCAGTAAACGACTAAAAAGAACCCACACGATTATTTGACGCCACCTAACCCAACCCACTAAGCCCATCCTGACAGATCAGCCCACTGGGGTAGAGGGTAGCGACACATTAAAAATTTTATAAGTTTTAAAAATGCATGAAAATGTATAATTATTGGTTCATTTTCAATAACATTTTATGTGAAATATATTCGTTCAGAGATAAAATTAAATGGTTACGAGCACAGAAAAGTCATTATTAACAAGGTCACAACCGAACATTATAAAATAGTTCAATATTGTTTTAGTGATTTTTAAGCATTTGAACCGCCACTCTAAGCTATACCACAGTGGTGAGGATATATTTCTTTGGGTAGGTTTTGCTCTTTAGAAATTTACCTGTGAGAAATTTGAGCCTAATATCACATCAAAGCGAATATTGATGGTTCTCTCAAAGACCTCGTATTTTAGAGAGGTTATGTTGGTAAATCTGTGTGCTGACGCGGAAAGTCGTGCTACAACTGTCTATCGAAGATATCAGAAACATGATATTGGTAGGTGATAAAAACGTGAAGGGGCTGTTATGGCGCCACTGGGATTCAAAAAATAGAAGCGATACAAAGAAAAAACTTGATATATCTATATTGATATATATCTTGATATGTATATATTTATTTATTGAGTAGGAACTTATTGAGATATACATTGTGATGTAGTTAAACAATTTAGGTTAGAGTAATTGAGATAGGTCACCGTAACTAGGAATGTATATAACTACCTAGGAGTGTATTTATCTTCCTGATCTAGGCTTGATGATACATCTATAAATATATTGAAGGCTCAAAATGCTTTGACTATTCGGTGATTTAAGGGTCATGAGAGGTTTGGGGGGTCTGATCTCCCCCGTGGTGTAATGCAGGGACTACTGCACTCGGAATATTATTCCAGATTGATAATCGAACCAGACAGCGATTGTATACAAGACACTCGCTTTGCTCGTTGTGGGCTCCGTCCCCAAACCCCCCAGTGAGTGTAAATTAATGTAATTCCAGCGTTGTTTTGAACGTTGATTTATTTTTACAATTCTATCCCATAAGTGTGTCAGAAAATTAAAATATGTGTGTAAAATGTGTAAAATTTACCTAAAAGTCCAAAAATATAGCTCTGGTGCAATCCATTTATTGATAGGTCATACCGTTTAGCCACAAGAGGCCTCCAAAGAAAGGTCCGCACCAACTTTAAAAGTTGCTCCGCCATTTTGAATTTTTTTCAGGGGTCAAAAATTCAAATTTTTAACTTTTGGAATTTTCCCGTCCGTTACAGGTTAGAAGCTACAAGTTTGCCAAATTTCAAGTTTCTAGCTCATCTGAAAGTGGGTAAACATTAGTCAGTGAGTGAGTGAGTGAGTCAGCCATGTGGCTTTATATTATAGTGATGAATAGAAGATGGAATCCTTAATCTAACTCTCCGGTTTTCCCCTCCCAGCCACCAAATACCAAAACTCATGATTTATATACACATAAAATTGGCTTTTCTCTTCCAAGTTTGCTATAAATTACTTAGAATTGCTTTGCAATTTGGTATAATACTGTTTAGACAACAATAACAAATATTATACAAGCGCATGACTGCTATGGGAGGCCTATAAAAAGGTGATAAGGGGGCATCAGCCCCCCTTATAACTTAGCAATATTTTATTTATTTTGTTAATTTTTATGAAAAAATCCAAAATTGTTTATTTGGAAATATACTGTAATTTGCTACTAACAACTTTGACTCATCAATATCGGAGTTAGCAGTGAATAAAATTATAAAATATAGATTTCCTCCCATCCTTTCTTCCACAGCTATAATGTTTCTTTTCAATGGGTTCAGCTACATTCCATTTAGTTTTTCTTTGATTTTTCAGATTTTTTTTTTTTGTAGCGAAATTTGAATCATGAAAACAGTAGTACAGAATTATGTTGAGATGCTTTAGAATTCCCTCTCACAAGGTTCAATTTTTGAAATTTTCTCTTGGGGGGAGGAAGGATGCCACATATCCAGCAGATGGGACTCCAATCTGCCTCCCTCTCCCATTTGGAAAACGCACATGGGCGCACTTGATGACTACTGAAGTAAGACAAATGATGGTAAAGGTTTGGATTATGTCCTACTTGGAAAATATTCACAACATAAAAGATGTCAAGCTATGACAAATGTAAGGTTTTTAATCCTGAAGAGGAGTGTGGATGCATTTATTCTCAATTTGGCATGAATCTTATTTTGAAATAACAAATTATTTCCTTTAAAAAAAAGGCGGGTTTCTTAATGTTTGCAAGGCGTCTCAGCATTCTGGTAGGATGGCCTCTTAGCATAGTCGGTATTTATACCATATTCGTTCGTTATTTCGATTTTTATATCAGCCCAATACACAGCAAAAATATGTAATTCGTGTAAATTCAATTCCTAGGTTTATTTTCTTGTAATTTATTTAAAGCACCGCGTCTTACTATCCGTTCGGGCCATGCGCTTATGAATTAATTACGCTAATGATTTTAGAGATTAGGAAGGCTATATTTAGAGCAAGTGTACCCGCATTTTCGTAGATGGAGAGTGAAATTTTTTTGAAAATCAACCCTCAGTACACCTGACCAAGATTCGAACTTTGATCTCCTCGTCATCGGCAGTCTAGTCTACTGCGAGAATAGAACTTTAAACCATGTGGCCACCGAAGCGAGTTAATTTTACTATTTTTAAAGTGTTTTACTTTTTCATATCAAGAGAAAGTATTCCAATCGTGAAAAGTTTCTACCTCGAGATTATGATGAATCTTTACGTTTTAGTCTACGTGTGTCCGAACCTAAGAAATTGGATTTTACCATTTTCCATATTTCTATCTGTTTTTCTGTCCCTGGCCACGGATCCAAAACGGTTTGATGCATTTTGTTTGAACTTGATATCATATAGAAGCTATAGGGCAATACCTATAGACTTAAAAAAAAATTAATTTGACCCTAGCGCTAAAATTAAGGATAATTTACTGACGAGTGTTTTTTTAACTAAAATTTTTTCGAAACTTGCTTTAAATATTTTGTTCAAAATGAATATCTGGAAAGTGTTTGACCTCCAAAATAACACTAATATATATTTAGTTTTTGGTTAAAAACTCGTTAAAGTGTAGTTTACTGAAAATTCAAAATATTTTTAAAATTGCTCTAGATTTTTTAAAACGTATATCTGGGGTACATGACAAATTAAACGGTATAATTTTAATGATTTTTGGGGGCAGGGGGTATTTGTTTAAGTATTGTTAATCTACTAAGCACAATTTAAAAAATAATTAATATTAACCAAAGCATGTTCAGGGGATTTTGTTCAAAATAAGTATCTGTTAAATTTTTCCATTATAAATAGTTATGTATATTGGTTTTACTAAAATAAAGTATAGTAATTTACTGATAACTAGATTTTTGTAAAGTTTGAATTTTTTAAACATCTCTAACGATATTGTTCAAAATTAGTATCGGGAGACTATTTTACATGATAAATAATAAGGTTTGTTTATTTTTCTAAATTAAATTAATTTAAGTGTAGTTTAGTTACGTCAAATTATAGAAAATTTTAAACTTTTTGAAATTGACCTTGAGGGTTGAGTTCAAAACGGGTATCTGGGATTAGTTTTTCATGATAAATAAGAATACGTTTTTATTTTTACAAAAATTTAATATAATTTAAATTTTACAATAATATATTTTTGGAATTTTGAGTTTTATTAAAAATATTTTGACAATTTTATTTAAAATTTACATATAGAGAGTGTTTATTGTGACTAACAAGAATATGTATTTGTTTTTATGAGGATAACTTACTTAAGGTGTGGATGTAGGCAGCTTGAAAAAGGATGTGTTTCCAAAGTTTTTAAGCAAAATTTTTTTGGTCAAAATAAATAAAATATTATTTCATTATAGTCATAGAGTTTCAATTTTCCCCACAAGGTGATATCAACAATTCTTGAATATCTCTCATAAGCATAGCGGCGTTAGATGACAAACTTTTTAAATGGAGAGAAAAAGTTGTCATTAAATTCCAGGACACCCATGAAAGATATTAAAGAAATATTTAGGTCACCACGTGAAAAAATTAATCTCTATGGTTTAAATGCATCAATATTTGAATTATTTTTACCAAAAATAGTTTTTATTCAATAACTGCAATAACACTGGCTTTTTCTCGCAATAACTTCCTCCTCACCTTAAACCAAGTTTACTTAAAACCTGTTTTTGAAAAATTTTCTTCCAAGTTATACACAATATTAGGAAGTTTGTGCGTTTGTGTGATACCATTTATTTTATCTATAGTAGCCATACATAGTAAAATACCTCCACTGGTGGGCCCACAGGCTTGGGTGTCACTCTAGAATGCCTTGGTCTACCAATGACGGAGATATATAGCTTGGAGTCCCGGCTGGATACACTTAAGCTTCTTCTTATTAAAGCTTTTTCTCTTTCCCCGCCACACAAGGAGAGAACATTTCTTTGGAAAATTCTACTTTTTTCGTCCCTGCCCCATTAGTATAAATATGCTAATAGCCCTGATGGAGTAGTGGTGATAATAAATATAAATAACATATATTTAGAAATCGTCTTTATAAGAAAACAATAATCTTTGTGTATAGAAAGAAACTAGTTATTTAAACAAATTTGGTGATGATACAAAGTAGCATGACAATGAATAAAAGCAAGAAAATTGGAGCAAGATGTAATATAATAAAAGGATAATTTACTAAGAAAATTTGAATTAATATATTTCATAGAATGGTGGAGAATAAATGTTACATTATATTTACAATAAATTGTACACTTATAGAACATAAAATATATTTGAATAATATACAATACATTTGAAAAATATTATTCAAAGTATTTTATGTTCGAGTAAAATCTTTGCTTGTTAATTAAATGAATAAAAAATTATGCCGGATTGAGAGAGCAAATAAATTAATCAAGAGGCTAACATTTTGGGTGGGTTTTAAAAATGTATAGTTTATTAGAAGGTTAAAGAATGCTTTATATAAACTGGTTTGGTCTTCGCTTTATTCCTATTCTCCTTAAATACCGTGGCTCCAGTATGCTGCCAAAAACAATCGACTAATAGTTTCGACACCCTTCCGGCATCATAATCAGGTCTTAATCAGAACAAACTAGATCACATGCAATTTATATTTGAAATTTTGTTTTTTCAAACTTATGGCCTACCCATGATTCTGTAAGGCCTGCGGAACTTATGATGAACCAATATGCGATTCATCTATAAATGTGGTATAAACATGATATTTGAATTTTAAACATTTGGAAACTGTACTTGCTATTAACCAGAGATAGATTTGACACAATGGTTTAAGTGATGAAAACCAAATAGTTTAATATTTGGCAGTATTTGAATGTGAACAGTGGTTTTCTCTAGTGAAAAAGAATAAACACTGAGGAGATCACGGTTTGCAGACAAACAACTGTCACAAATTATTAGCCTGATTTCAAGACACAAAAAGTTTCAAATTTCTGGAGGAGAATTGAGAGTGTCTTTTAACCTTTATAATAATTTTTAGTATCTTTTTGAAATAAGGATTTTAAAATTGTGTTTTTAGAGTAAAGATGGTGATAATATTAAATATTATAAAAGGCGGTGTCCTGTATTTTCAGTTTTCAATGTGGCGCTTATAATAAAATATGTTTAAAGTTCCTGGTGTTACATTTTAGTATAGTCAGTGAGTTTCAGGGTTTATTTTAAACTCTTTATGTTTATCGAAAAAACAAGCGCAGAAGAAAAGCATAATCATGTGACGAGCTCTAAACTAATATCAATATTTAAGTCCAAAAAACACGACACTCTGTTTTAGTTCAGCTAGTTTCAGATTGGTCGGCTCTGCTTGAAAATGTATACCTGTAGTACTTATTTATTAGTAGGAATAACTTGCAATTAATAGAAAATTAGCGTTACATGGACATAGCTGCTAGTTTCATCTTGTTTGGTTGGCCAGGGAAGGCGAGTTAAGAGCTAGAATACCATCTAAGGAATGTCTCGAATTGCTTCCCAGCTTTCACGCCTTGACCAAGTTGTCCCGAAAAGGTGACAAATAAAAAATATTACTACCATCTAAGTTGCATCCGAAAGAGTGAAGTCTAAGAAATCAAATGATACTCAAAGTATAAGCAAAAGTATGTTCAGAATGATATATTAAAGTATAATTCAGTCAATTCAACAGTCAGGTATGAGATAAAACAACATAATCTAACCTAACGTAACCTAACTAACCTAACTAACCTAACTAACCTAACCTAATGAGCAAACATCAGACAGATTTCAAATAGAGATTGAATATTTGTCATATTAATATTGCAAATAACTTAGTGACTTTACGGCTCTAATAACAGAGTTAAACAGGTGAGATGCAGCTGGGTGCAACTTGGTACCCTCCTTCAGGTTAGTCTGCTGGTCGCACGACGCAACTCACTACCTACCCTACAATCCTGATGTTCCCAAAAAAATGTTCTAGACTCAATTTAATTTCCCCGTCATATAGATGAATCGGGGGTTTATTCTCTAAATGATTTATAGCTCTCCTTTCACACAAACGCGGGTACATTTATTCTTAATACTACTTTCCTAATCTAAAAAAATCTTGTAAACTTGCTGCTAGCATGGACAGGTATATTATGTTTTTGGTAACTTTTGCCTTTTTTGACATTTGAAAAGCTACTAAAAATTTGCTCCCTCTTAATCAGCTTGGTAAAAAAGTTTCGATACGTCTGAAAATTTTGTAATTAACATCACTTGTCAAAGTGAAAAACGATTTCATGCAAGATAGGAGAATATTGATCTCTTTTCAATGTCTTTTCAACTCAAAGAAAATAATCAAATCGCAGTAAATTGATCATATTGACACACTTTGTCCCACTTTAGTGACCGCATGGTCTAAGGTGCTACTCTCGCAAAGGAGGGGAGATTGGGGTTCAATATCGGTCGGGTGTGTTGAGGGTGTGTTTTCTAAATGGTTTCCTACTCTCCATTCATGCAGATGCAGGTACACTTCCTCAAAATTTAATCTTCTTAATCCCTAACACATTAGTGTGATAAGTATTTAGGCGTATAAGCCGAACGGGTAGTAAGACGTGGTGAAAAAATACTCTGTGCACAAATTAATGATAATTGAGATACATGAGTATGTTGTAACTTTTTGTCTGATATTTTGGAATTCGGTCATGCAATTTAAACGAGATTAAGCATGTTTTTGTGTTTTAAATTTGAAATATTTTATTTTTAATTAGAACATGTTTTAAACAAATTCTTGGAAAAAAAAGTTTTCCCTCTTAATCAGCTTGGTAAAAAAGTTTCGATACGTCTGAAAATTTTGTAATTAACATCACTTGTCAAAGTGAAAAACGATTTCATGCAAGATAGGAGAATATTGATCTCTTTTCAATGTCTTTTCAACTCAAAGAAAATAATCAAATCGCAGTAAATTGATCATATTGACACACTTTGTCCCACTTTAGTGACCGCATGGTCTAAGGTGCTACTCTCGCAAAGGAGGGGAGATTGGGGTTCAATATCGGTCGGGTGTGTTGAGGGTGTGTTTTCTAAATGGTTTCCTACTCTCCATTCATGCAGATGCAGGTACACTTCCTCAAAATTTAATCTTCTTAATCCCTAACACATTAGTGTGATAAGTATTTAGGCGTATAAGCCGAACGGGTAGTAAGACGTGGTGAAAAAATACTCTGTGCACAAATTAATGATAATTGAGATACATGAGTATGTTGTAACTTTTTGTCTGATATTTTGGAATTCGGTCATGCAATTTAAACGAGATTAAGCATGTTTTTGTGTTTTAAATTTGAAATATTTTATTTTTAATTAGAACATGTTTTAAACAAATTCTTGGAAAAAAAAGTTTAGTTCAATACAAGTCTAATACAACAAACTCAGTTCTAGCGTCCACACATTTTCTTTAACATCTTACTACCCGTCCGGGCTATTCGCATATTTATAGCCAAACAAATATGGTTAGTGAAGAGGAAGATAAATTTTAAAGTAAATGAACTAGTATTTCTGTGGGAACTATATAGGAAATAAAACTTGAGTACACTCAGCCGGGATTTGAGCTCTAACCTCCACGTTATCGGCAAATCAGAATAGACTAAACTGACGCATTGGGATACGCTCTCACTGTAGCTTATCCTAAATAAGTTTTAATTAGATAACAAGAGGAACCAGTGTATAAATGGTAAATATCTTAATCAGTACAATTCAGAATCGAGCCAAGGTCCTCTAGAATTGTGGTCAACCACTCTAACCACGCTCCTTTGGTCCTAGACGTTATAAAACCGATTAATTTTGAATCTTCAAATAGTCTCACATTACAAACACCAATGACGTGCTTAAGGAAAGCTTATCAGCATTTTGATATATTTTGATTTAACGTGTCATTTAAAAAAAATCCATGGCTTAATTGTTGTCCTATTTTGCGTGTTTTAGTATTTGTTTGAGTTGCTCTCAAGCCTCCGACATTGGATATTTCAGAAGCCAATCAATTCCCCGGGATTAATTAATCCGTCCATCTGGCGCTGGGATAGTATCATCACTTTCCCCTGGAGGCATCGCCTACCCTTCAAGTGTGTGAGTGTGTGTGGAGTAGCCTACGACACAGTAACAAACTTCCACGTGTATGACAACGCTACTAACGCAGTTTACCTGCCGGCTGTCGTCAGCCAAGCATTCCCTGAAACAATTCATCACGGATAAGCGACATTAGGAACAATCACTGTATAGCTTACAATCTCATGCAATGAGCGTGAGCAGTGTTGCATGGTTGTCATACTAATGAGTTTTTTAATTATGTACTATAATGATATTATTTTTTGTTGCACGTACGATCCATCGAAAAACTACATTATTTTAAGTACACATAAAGATAGGTAGGTATATTTGAAATAAAATCAATTATTCATTAGGATTAAATTTGAGATAATTACAATGAAAAAGTACAGAATTACAACATCCCATTTATTCAGAGTATTTTATCCTCTCTACCCCATTCATGATAGTAAATAGTTTTAGTAAATACTTGAAACATGTAACTTGCAAATGTAATAGAGAGAATTTGGCTTGGTTGAATATGTAGGTTAAATGAAACAAAATTTGAGACTTCACATTCAAAAGATATAAAAGCATTAAACATTAAAAAGTTCGCTTAAAATTTCAAATATAAAGAATATATAATTTACATTTTCAAACCAGCTCTAAGATTCAATATTCAAAATGTATACCACTATGTTCATTAAAAGTGCCCCAAAAATTGTAGTTAAAATCATATTATTTAATATTTAAACAATAACCCAATTAAAGTTACAAGAAAAAGTTATTGCTAGTAGCAACCATAATTATGTTAAAGTACGAGCAAATAAGTGGTTATAAGGCTTTTAGCACAGGCTAAGAGTTATTAACACCTGGGACTGCACTTAGAGACACTTTAGAATCCCTGGTACCACACTCAACTCCACATCACATTAAGAATAATTAACAGTGACTTGACTTTAATTTGAACTGACAAAGCTACCTAAGCTGGTTCGTCAACGTCATGAGGTATAGTGCATTAGAGGTTTCGACCACAGCACGGAGATAGTGATGAATTAAAATATCTTTCTAACAATAGTAATATAAACTAATAAAAATAATTTAACAAACTTTAATGTAAATCCAATATACATTAAATTTTAAAAACTGTAATTAGTTAATTTATAAAGATCAAATAACATAAAAATAGCTTTAAATCTTGAGCTAAAACTGCTTCTTTAAACAAAAATAATAGAAATGTGTAAAAATGTAGCACTTTTGCGATTTTTACTATAACTACTTGCCTTAAACCAATACAAAAATGTCATTTATGTAATAATTTCAAATACATAGGTTGTCCGGAAAGTAAATTCCGTTTGGCTATGGATATACATCTCACGTATCTTGACAGCTGCCAATTTGCGCATGCGCAGTGTCTTACATCATTCATTGACAAGCCACAGACGCCATTACATTGAAGTTTGTTTATGTTAACGGTTGTTACAGAGATTTAAATATGTTAGTCAATACCACGGCCCGCCGACTTTGAAATTATATGTGTAATTAGTTTTGTGAACGCTAGGAATATGCGATGTAGCAGAATTCATCGAATGATTGGTTAATTGTGCAGTGAAAATATAATAAGGGATGGTATGGTTAGGGGATGGGTCCATGCGTTTGAAGAAGGAGGAGAGAACGTAGATTCTAGAGGTGTTTAATATTCATACATTTTCTTGGAGTCCTATATAGTGAGCTGTGCTCTCCCAAACCCACTTTTATCCTCTGACATTTCATCCTTGCTATGGCCTTATTTTTATAACCCTCCCACCTTTTTTCAAATACATTTATGAATACTTCGTTGTGTATTACAACAAGCTAAATTTAAAAAAAAACAGTAACTTCATCTACAACGTTCTACTAGACCATCATACTGACTGATCTTATCCTTCTTTATCCATACAGTTTCCAACTAACTTGTTGCGTGGTACTGCCACGTTTCGCTATGACATATAAACAACCTTATGTTTAAGTAGCCTAAAGGACAGAAAGAGCACGCATTTTAAAGGTGAATGGCAATAATTTGAGTTATCAAAAATTCAAGTCACCCATCCCAATTGTCCAATCAGGGGCCAAGAAGCATACATAAGAATCTGACGTGCCTCTCCGTCCACTGAAGCAAAGATAGATCAAATAACAGGTGAGAGGGAGAGGGGGGTGAGCATGTGATTGACCGGAAAATATATAAAAATCAAAACTTATTCCTGAATTTTATTCTTCTGGAAAAAAACTTAAGATGTTCTTGAATGCTTACCTTTGATGGAAATTTAAAAATATTAAGAGCCTTTATACAAAGATATCAGTTACGTATTAATAAGTTATCATAAAAAACATTTCAATTACATTTCTAGAATTAAAACTGCCACCAACATCTTGTAAGGCGAGTTTTTCATGAAATTTGAGCTTTGTAATAAGTAAGATAGGGAATGCTATTGGAGGCATTTAAACTCTCTTATTTAAAGAAAGAATTGTAGTTGTGAAGATTGTTGACCTGTAGATGATGGTGATGGATATTGACGTTTTATGTGACCCTCAACCCAAAAAATTGGGTCTGTCCCTGGCGCTGCAACCGAACCAGTTTTATGGATTTGTTTCATACTTGATATTTAGATGATAGGCTATATGGCTTCAAGTATTATTTTATTTTAATTCTAGCCCTCTAATTAAGGGTAATTTACTGATGACGGATATTTGAAAAGTACTATATTTTTTAGAATAAGGCTGTAATAATTTTTCTTATAATGAATATCTGAAGAGTATTTTACATACATGATAATTATATTCATTTTTCTAAATAAAAAAAAATGAGGTTTCGCATGGTTATTAAAAAAATCAATTTTGAAAATTTTGTTTAAACACCTTATTATATTAAATGAGAGTCTGTCTGATTTATTTTTCCTGCTACGTCTGGGTCTCTAAATTTCAAAATAAATTGCCAAGCTATGAAAATTTGTAGGCGTGCACAGCACAGCTTTTTCAAAACATTTTTACTTCGGAAACTTTTTTCAAATCTCAGTTTAGGAACTTTTTGAAGTAGGCATTTTAATTCTTGTTTTAAAGGTTACGATTAAATTATTTTATCTAACAAGCATATAAATTTAATCAGCATTGGCTTTGCCTCTCTTATTTATGAGAGGTGCTTTATATTTAAAACTGTACATATTTTTAAATTACTGCAGTATGCTTAGTGAATTTAAAATAGTGTAAAAAAATGCTAAGGAAGATTGTCATGGTAATATAAAATATTTATTTTATAATAATTATTATTTGTGCTTTTAAAACAAGGTTAATTAATTATTTGAGCTAAAGGTTAGGGATTAGTTGATGAATTACTGGGCATACATGCATTCGTGTTTTTGAGAAAAGAGCACAAGTACGCCTAACTGGAATTTGAACCCTGACCTTGTTATCAACGGTAATTCAGTGAAGTGTAATATTTGGGTTCATGTGAGAAAATTAAAAGGAAATTTGAAATATTTACAATAAAAAACGTTTATGGTTGTATTTATATTAAATGTTTTAACACCAATGTTAACTTTAGATGATTTAAACTATTTTAAAATTTGATAAAAATATATTTTAAAAGTGTATTTATGTTTTATTTCCTAGGGGAAAGATAGGGGCAGCATAATGTTTCAAACACTACCAATGTTGGGATCAAATTCTGCCTTATAAATGTCTTCGGAATGCTAACCGCTCACCTATAGCTAGTAGCTACATGTGTAAAACCATGTTCATGTAAATAACACTATCACACACCTGGTTTCACCAGCGTTTAATTTACTTATTTATTATTATTAGGTGTTCTGTCTTACGATAGGTCCATTCCTTATGTCAGTGAACTTGGATCGCCAAAGCACCCTGTCCTTTGCCTCCTTTAACTCCCAGAATTTTCTTCTTCCCTTCACGTTGGCTAATGTTTGAATCCTTCTTCTTCCTAAACATTTTTTTCCTCCCAACCTTTCCTGCTATGACGTCATGCAGAAGACGGTTCCTCCTAAGAATGTGTCCGATCCAGTATAATTAACTTGAATATTATTATTTGTATATATATGGTCATTCCCGTAGTGACAGTCTACTTTTAATATGAAAAAAATAAATAAAAAAAAAACACATTTTTTTGCAGCCAATTTTGATAACATAACATAACATAACAAAGCTAAACTTTTATATACACATAACTTATTATCACATAGCTATTCGCCTAAAGGTTTATGGAAAGACCTTAGACAATTAGGTGTTGGATACAAACGTATTGGTAACACTGATATCCCCATATCGTCTGATGATCTTAATTCTCATTTTGTGAATACTCCTAATTTAATTGATCCCGTTCAGAAAAATAGGACTCTAACTAACTTAGCGTCTCAGTTCTCAAATCATAATAAATTCAATTTTCATGCAGTATCGCTAGCAGATGTTGTACAGTCAATTAAACGAATCAAAACAAATGCACAAGGAAATGACCAAATTCCAATTACATTTATAAAAAAAAATACTTTTTTTATGTTTTAAACCCTATAAGAGATATCTTTAATCATTCTCTACAAGTAGGAATTTTTCCATCTTTGTGGAAATCTGCATTAGTGAGGCCTATCCCTAAAACCCCTTTGCCAACCTCTTCAGTAACAGATTATAGACCTATAAGTATACTTCCAGCGCTATCAAAAGCCTTTGAATATATTATACACAGACAAATCTATAGCTTCATAAATCATCACAAGCTGCTAGACAATTACCAATCTGGGTTTCGACCCCATCACAGCACTACCACAGCACTCATAAATGTAACTGATGATATAAGATTAGCAATGGATAGAAGACAGTTGACGCTGTTGGCACTGTTAGACTTTAGTAAAGCTTTTGACACAATTAACCACGATATTCTTCTTGCTAAATTACAAACAAACTTTCATTTTTCAGTAAGTTCAGCTCAATGGATGCAGTCATACCTAACTGACCGCCAACAATGTGTCATGATAGGTGACACTCGGTCAACATGGCGTTCAGTGACATCTGGAGTGCCACAAGGTTCGGTCCTTGGCCCTCTCCTTTTCTCGATGTTTATAAATGATCTCCCAAGATGTTTGCAACATTCTCAACATCATCTATATGCCGATGATTTCCAACTTTATTTATCATCCTCTCTTTCTCATATTGATAGTGCCGTGGATAATATGAATGCTGACTTAAGTGCAACACATAATTGGTCACTACAAAATGGTCTCAATGTCAATCCTAAGAAATCTCAATCTATTGTTATAGGGTCAAAAAAATTATTATCCACATTGAGTTTCACATCTGTACAGAAAATAAATTTAAATAACAGCCCAATTCCATTTGTGCCGGTTGTTAATAACCTTGGTTTACATATAAATGAAAACCTAACATGGAATAATCATGTAAAACAAATATGTAAAAAAGTGTTCTTTGCCTTACACTCACTTAAGCGCCTGAAAAAATTTATACCAATGAATATTAAATCCACTCTTATCCAATCCCTTATCTTCCCGCTTTTCGACTATTGTGATGTAGTATATAATGACCTGACAGCTGACCTTGCGGCAAGACTACAAAGACTCCAAAACACATGTGTTCGATTTATATTCGACCTCCGGTCACGTGATCATATTTCCCCATACTATAAGAGACTAACTTGGTTACGACTTAAAGAAAGACGAACTCTACACTCGATGACCATCATAAAGAAACTATTGACTTCCAACTCCCCACAATACCTTTCTTCACGTATACGCTCACTCAACTCTAATAATAATTTCAACACTCGATCACAAGAAAACTCAACTTTATTCATTCCCCTTCATAATTCCAATCATTACTCAAATTCTTTCACTGTTTCAGCTTCTCGTTCATGGAATACCCTAACCAACGATGTAAAGAAATTAGAATTGAATGGTTTCAAGCGAAAAGTCGCAAATAAGCTGCGTGTGGAAGCTCATTCGTGAGATTGAGGAGTGTGAGACGTAATCACATCTTGTGTGTGTGTGTTTTCATATTACATAATCCTTGTGTATCTTAGCTCTAGTTTTTATACCTTTTTTGTGTGTTTTTATATAATATGTCATTTTGTTAAATTTCATTTTAATTGTATTGGTTAAGTGTAAGAAAAGGCGGTAGCCTAACTTCGCCATTTAAGTCGATTATTAATATTATTATTAATATTAATTAATATTATTATTAATATTAATTAATATTATTATTAATATTAATTATTATTATTAACATTTTACTATTTTATTAGTGTTATTTTATAAATATTGATAATATCTATCAAAACTGATAGCAGCATATAACATGACCTGACATGAGGACGTGAAGATAGAGCTAGTAGTATTATTATTATTACTATTTGCACCACGTCTTACTACCCATTCGGTTTATACGCACTTACGCTAATGTGCAATGGTAGGGTGATTGTGAGATGAAATGGAGGACCTACAGTTTAACGTGGGATCCGAACCACGGTGGAGGCCTGGCATTCCACACATGATATATCTAGTAGCATTTATGTCCGTCAAATAGAACCCTTCCTAAAAAAAATTACACTAAGTGAATAGGGAAGCCCTGGGGAACTTTGGTTTGATTCCAAGGCATTCATTAAATATTGTAATATTTTGGTACGAGTTAATTTTGTGACCATGACGTCAAAGTTTCTGGAAAGTGGTGTTTGCTGCTAAGTGATATGTCCCAGGCCAAGATAGTGGATATACACACCAGTGTTCAAACGGTCTAAGGCGTCAAGCTCGCATGGAATCCAATACATTACTGGTAGTGGGGAGCTTGAGGTTCTAATCTCGGTCGGATGCACTGAGGATGGTTCTCCAATGTTGTTTCATCACTGAAAATTTATAATATCCCGTTCAAGATAATGCGGGTACATTTCTTCTAATTCACCCCTTAGATTAAGTTATCAATATCCTTGGTTTTGAACTTAATGATACAAAGTTTGTTGATAAAACATGTTTTGATATAATTTTAAATGCCGAAATTGTAATTAACTATGATGATTAAAAATGATAATAAATTAGGTCTAGAAACTATAATCGAACATTCAAACTTTATTTACCATTGACGATGTGTCTAGATAAATTAAAGATACGTAGAGTTGTAAGTAATCACTCGAAGCTAAATGATCGCAGTCCATACCGATGCAATAACATTTATTTTACTACCGCCATATCCTAGAAACAAATCATCAACATTATAACCTGTGATTATTGTCTTTACGCTTGATATGAACAGTATATATGAACCAGTGGTTGCATGGTCTAAGGCAGTATTTTTCAACCAGTGTTCCGCAAAGAGTCAGCAGGTGTGCCGTGGGAGTTTGGGGGAAAATAAAAAATGAACGAGAAAAAAATTTGAGAGTTAAAAATAAACCTTTTTATATCCATCATGAACATTATTTTATTTAAAAAACACAATGGTTAGAATTTTAGCTATTGAGCTTTTAAACATAATCTAAATAATCCCAATTCCTATTCCATTAGCGCAATTAGTACTTAAGCGTTTAACCCGAACGCATAGTAAGACGCGGTGCTAAATATATATTTAAAATTAAAGTTTAAAGTCTGATAAATTAAATTAATGAAAAAAAATCTCCTTAATAAACAGATAGTGCTGTCCTGACAGTTTTATCGTCTTGGTCAGTGTGCCGTGACTTGAAATCTGGGGGGAAATCGCTTGTTTAATGTGTCACGCCCACAATAGAAAAGATTTCACGTAGCTTAGGGCTTAGGGCCATTCTCACGGTCATGTATCCTAAGAGTGTTTTTTACTAATAGTTTTTCCAATCTTCCTTCCTCGCAAATGTAAGGACATTTTCTTTAAATTTAACCGTCATCATTAATAACTTAATAGTGAATATACGCGATTAATCCAAAAGGAAATGATACTTGGTACCATAGAAAATAAATGGTACGGAACTCCACACGGACTTTCTCACTCTATTGTTTAAAATGGAGTTATTTACTCCAAACTTGTAATATATGTGAAATGAAATAATAATATTCACTAGCAAACCCAAGCATAAATTGCACTATATTTATGTAAAACTTTTTTGAATCCCGGTTTAATGTCCTCATTTGTATGTTTGGACCGATAAAAAAAGATCTGTGTCTGTGTAAGGTTGAATTCAGTGGAATTTTACCTGCATTTATTTGAGTGGTGAGGAGTAGAAAACCATTATTGGGGGGAAACTTCTGCACACCCGACCGGGATTATAACCCCAATCTCCTTGTCATCGGCAGTCTAGATTAACACAAAAGTGACGCTTTAAACCATGCAGCCACTAAAGCAGGTTTTAATTTATTCCTTTATTCTGTGTCTCCATCTACTACAATCTTTGGTAGAAGAAGTATAAGAGAATAATGTTACAATGAAGCTTGTTGATATTAAATACGAGTACATTAAGGCTGGATAGAAGGGAACGCATGTTAAGATCAGCTGTACTTTTGCCATTTCTACAACAAAAAACTTTTTTTGCCAAAATAAATAAAATACTGCTTCAGTGGATGCACTTAGTTTAGTTTTATGCACACAGTTTTTTCAAAATGTATTGAATATTGGTCGTGGGCATCGTTAAGTTCGACCATTACTTATTTTAAAAAAAATTCTGGTCAAATTCCACGATGCCCACGACAAATATTCCACGATGCCAACGAAAAATATTCCACAATGCCCACGAAAAAAATCCACGATGCCCATGACAAATATTCCACGATGCCCATGACAAATATTCCACGATGCCCAAAACAAATATTCAAGCATTGGTAAGACCAATATGTGTATATTATTTAAAAAAAAACCTTATCATTTTAATCAATATTTTATTGGTTTCGTGAAAGTTAATTTTGGTAATTTAAACTTTAAAAATACAGACCTTGTCTCGTGCTCCCTTTAATCCTATCCCAAGAAGGACAATTTCCCCAAAGCTATATTTCAAACAAAATCTAAATCAGAAAGGGAGATTTTAAATTAGTATGATATTCTGGCACATGTAGTTCGATAAAACTCCTAATTATAGAAATAATTGTATATAAATGAGCTTCAAGCTTGAGTATTTTCTCAAGTTAGTTTAATAAATAATATTTATTATGTAATAATTTGTCAATACAAATTTTACATCTTATATAATTTTGGATATTTGTTTTATTCTTGAGTCCTTATAAATGAGATGAATATGGTTTCAAAGCAATTTACTTTTATTTTATTTTAAATGCGTGTTTGCAATTTTTTACTAGTAGGGAGGGATATAAATTCTATATAATGACATAACTATAAGAGAATATGATTTAAAAAATGTTTGGAACAAAATAGATATCTATAAAATTGCATTAAATAAATAGAGGACAAACAAATTAAAATATATGATGAAACTGTTCTATAAGTTCGCAGTTAATATTTTTGAGAAAATAGCTTTAGTTAATGTTGGATTTTAACTGCATTAACGTTGAAATAATATATATTAATTACAATAATGTTGTAGGAATGATAAAGGTAAAATGAAGATGAAATGTACCCGTATTTACATGTAGGGAGAGTGGTAGACAAATTAAGGAAAAAATCCTCAATACACCCAGCTGGAGTTCGAAACTAAATCTCTTAATCACCGGCAAACTAGAGTAAATTGAGCCAGACCTTTAGATTATATGCCCAGCAACGGATGCACAAATTAGGTTGAACTTGGTAATACATATAAGTATATATTATTTATTATAGTATTCGAAATCCCTAGATATTTAATGCTTAACTCAGGGGTCATGTATGATTTTGACGAATAATAAGCGATCACCGTGAGCTGTAAATATTTCCACAATTATAATTAATTAGTATTGTAGTAGTGATATCAATATACATGTCAATTTACAACATTATGAGTTTATCCAAAATACCCTTAACGGTTGTAATAATGTAATTAATAATAATCACTCGCTTCGATGGCCGCGTGGTCTAACACGTTGCTCTTGTAGGATACAAGACTGCCATTGCAGGGGAGATCGAGGTTAGAATCTCGGACAGGTGTATTGATGATGGTTTTCCAAATTGGTTTTCCACCCTCACTTCACGTAAATGTGGGTATACTTTAAATATAACCTTCCTAATCTATAAAACCATTAGTGTAATTGGTACATAAGCGTACAACCAAAACGGGTAGTAAGACGCGAGGATAATTTTTTAAATAATAATCTAAATTTAAAATCATAATTTAAAAGGTCATCTTGACATGTCAAGTTTTAATCTTAATCAAGTCTACATGTCTTACTAAATTAGAAAGTAAGCTATGCACAAATAAAATTTATATATAATGAAAATTTTAGAGCTCAAACATTAAAAAACAAGTCCTAGAACCAAATTACATTTGTAAAAGTAGTTTAACGAGGTAGCCTACTAAGTGAGCTCGAGACAATTTTGCGAATTGGGTTGCATCCTAGCTTGACGCATTAAGCATTCTAAACACTATCACATTATAGACGTCAATGTACGAAATATAAAAGAGAGGGAATAGTATGAGAATTTAACACTGTGAGTCCACTTGTTCATCTGCTGATAGCACTTCTCTCTTCCACTGACAGGTATAAGCATTCACTGTACTATTTGCACCTGGACTTAGCTTACATTGCGAAATAAATATCTTGCTTCACATTCAAAACATATTTGCTTCAACGGATTATTTTAATCTACATCCTGGCAGGAAGATTCCTACAGGTCATTTTCATGAAAAAACCAAATAGCTTACTTAACCTGTAGATGATTTAAAACAATATATTTACAAAAAAACTACTTCAAGCTTCAAAACAAATTCTGTGATAATTTAAGAATATTTTAAACCTCATTTGAGACTTTTTTTTCCAATGTTATATCTTTAAATCGTATCGAATTGAACCTAAATACATCAAAATGTGAAATACTATCCTTACTTGCCGCAACATCACAAGTAGGCAAAGTAATTAAGTTATCATTGAGAAAAAAATATATTTGTATGTAAATATTAATGAATTTATATAAATTTTGAGATTACCTCTATTGCCACAAAATGTTCATTTAAATATATTACTAAACCATTTTGGTAAAACCTTGAACATTGTTGTGACAGTGATTTATAAATCAAAGTCTTTGATGGATTTTGGCCTACGGCTTCTTAAGTTAGTCGATAGAGTATCTACCCTGTGTTCCCGGATTCGATTGCTGGCATGCCCGAAAAATGTATTCATGGTAAAATTTGAGGTTTACGCTTTGGCAATTCATGTCCACAGAGTTGGGAAGTTGTCTCTATTTTAGAATTTCTTTATTTTATTTTGATATAATATCTATTTATATAATTTACTTTAATTCGTGAATCTATGGACAGTATTACGACAGGGTTATTGATGTCATAAAAATAAGTGATTTAGAAATAGTGAAGCATAAGTATTTGTACAAATATCACAAAACCTCAATTTTAACTGAGTTTTACTGCACACCCTGTGATTTGGACAAGCAAGAAAATTGAATTAGCCTATATTTAGACAGGGTATTACGACTAGTAATCAATTGGTTAAGATAGTGCGCGTTAAATACTGTATATAAAATAATAACAATTGTTGTAGCCCACGACACACATATATAAGAAAAGTTGCCTAAGTGCCCATTAGGAACGTATTTTTTATTGTTGTGTTTATTTATTTTTAGCCACCCACAAATATTAGGGTTGCGTGGTCTAAGTTGCCACTCTCACAATATACTAAATATTTTGTGAGGATAAGGTCGTGGGTTAGATCCAGGCTGGTTGTGCTGAGATTAGATTTACCTAAATTACTTCCCACTTTCTCTCTACCCAATTTTGGAAACATTTTCTATAAATTGTAAATTACTCATCCCTACTCCACGTTATGTAAATATGAGACCATCCCTTACAGGTAATAAGATATTGTGGCCCACAGCCATCCCCCTATCCCCTGAAAAAACAAACACATTTAGTTTAGATAGTACTCCTGAAACTAAAACAAGCGTTCATACAGCTACCAGTGTTTATTTTTAAATCGTTTTAAATTTAATTTAAATTAAAAAGTAAGTCATTTTACAAATTGTTCGTGCTATTTAAATATTTATCATCATTAATAGTAATAAAATTAATAGCTCTGACAATTTCTTCGGTGGTGGACTGCCGATGACAAGGAGATTGGGGTTCGAATCCCAGCTGGGTGAGCTGAGGGTGGTTTCTCCAAAATGGATTTCCATTCTCCCTTCACGCAAATGGGGTACACTTCCTCTTTATTAAACCTTCCTTATCCTCAACTCATTAACGTACTGTAATTAGCACATATGCGTATAGCCTGAACAGGTAGTGAGACGCGGTGCTAAAAAAATAGATGATAGATACAAATAAATGATATTCACTATCATAATCACTATAATCATTGAAACGGTCAACTCACTGCTATAAATTCTTTGATATAAGCGTCAACAATAAGGAAAGTGAGTAGGCTACTAGCAACTGTGTTTGAATTTGCCTAAAGAGAGTATACAAAAACAAGCGTGTGGTGTTTGGAACTCTGATATTTCCGGTCGATATTGAATCTTGGTAGAATACTTAAAAATAGTGTCAGGTGCATTAACAGTATGATCGGCCCTGCCAGCTACAATATATGTCTTTAGTACATAACTTAATATCCACACACCCGACAACTTACTTACTCTATGGCACTAGGAACTCGAAATTTCATTGCCGCACTTACAAAAGTATGCCACCTATCCTTATTTTGTGCTTGTTCTATACAATACACATCAATACACCATATCCTTATCTTTATATATATATATTCCACCTTATTATACCCTATCCCTATCTGTATCTAGATATATCCAGTCCACCCCATTATACCCTATAGTTTTCAGGTCCATTCTAACGTTATCCTCCCATCTGCTTCAGGTCTTCCCGATGATCTCTCCACATTGGGTTTTCCAGTCAATATTCTGAACAAGTTTCTAGATTCTTCCATTCGCGCGGCGTGTCTTGCCCACCGTAATCTACGAGACTTGATTATACTAACGATGTCTTGTGATGAGTACAGGGTATGTAACTCATTATGGTAGAATCTCCTCCACTCCCCAGTAGCCTCATCTCTTTTTTTTT
>CABFWB010002893.1:0-14083 GCA_902151455.1 Timema bartmani | reverse complement strand
TTATTATTATTATTATTATTATTATTATTATTAGCGTCTTATTACCCTTTCGGGTTATATGCACTTAAGCTAATGTGCAATGGTAGGGTGATTGTGAGATGAAATGAAGGACCTACAGTTTATCGTGGAATCCGAACCACGGTGGAGGCCTGGCATTCTACACATTCACAAGTTGTGATTAATTCACGTCTTGTCAGAGGTGAAGGAAGGGTTCGGCAATCAGATAAATCTGTGCCGGGACCGAGGATTGAGCCCCGGACCCTCAGCAGAGAAGTCTGACACCTTACCACTAGAGCACCAGGTCACTTGTTTTGAATTATATTTGATGATAAATACTTTAATTGTTTCACAAGCAGCCATTCATTCAAGTACCACAGATGATAAATATAACTTTTCATATACCTTAAAGAACCTTCAGGTTGGGAAGACTCAGGTTTAATTTCTTATTACTATGGTCACCAAATTATTTAATTAATAGTTTAAAGCATTTATTATAGTTGTCAGGCTTATACAAATATATACTATCTTTTTAGTTGAGGTATTTTAAAATTTATAATTTTAAAAAAAATTTCAAATGACCTGACTGTCGTAATTTGTCATGAAATGTAGGTGAATTTGAAACAATGGAAATAATTCTATCATCCGAGTGAAACAACCAGTAGGCCACCGCTGTGGGTGGAATACTAATGGAAGATAACTAGGTTGAGACCATATACCGGCTGACAAAAATACAATTTATTTAAATTTGAGTTACCTTACAAATATCGTAAATAATACTAAGGGAATCAGTGCTTGTATTTTTACTAATGACCTAAAAATAATACTAATTTGAACTAGAACAGCACCCTTAATACTACACATTAAAACAAATTACTAAGTTTAGTTAAATATCAGAACTATCTCATGAATGAGTTCGTAATTGTTTTAATAACCTTCCACCCGCCTTGGTGGCCACATGTTATAAGATGTCACTCTCGCAAAAGACTTGACTGCCGATGACGGAGAGATCAGGGTTTGAATCTCAGACGGGTTTACTGAGGAAGGTGGCTTTTCCCTCTCCCGCCATACAAATTCATGTACACTTTATCTAAATTAAACCTTCACCATACCTAATGCAGTAGCGTAGTTAATACATGTGGGGGCACACGGTGCTGACAAATAAATAAATAACTTTTCCCCGGCGTTGAGCGGAGCTCTTTTACCCCTTCAGACCATGTTTTCAACCCCTCTCCGTGAGGACGAGCAACCATTGTTGGCACTTGTGCTTTAAGTTTGGAATTTATGTGCATTATTTTATATTAAGCTATTTACTCAACACTGAGCTCATATGTTATTATATTCAAAATTTCCCCGTAACTTTTGGTATTTGTTGAAGCACCTTATTCTTACTCAAAAGGTCGCAATCCGATCTCTAAGTGAGAGACGGGTAGGAGGGGGGGATTAGCTACTCACCATCCTTTACATAGACGAATACTGATAAATTTCTTTAAAATTCATCCTCATCCTGTCGCTTTATATTATCTAGTGTAAGTTGCGGATAGTACAAACGGGTATTGGCACTCTCCTGAATATAGTTAAAAAATAAATCTCCTAGACCGTGATCAAGAGCATCTAGGACTCATTTTCAGGCACTAGACCTAACACAATTAGTTAATCTGTCTGTGTGGTGAAATTATTTTAGGCACGATTGATTAGTATTAAATGCTAAAAGCCTCACCTTTACAAATAGCCTGGGTTGTTATTCAAGTAAGTAGTGTGCCCCTTATAAACCGACTTATTATATCAACATACGACTTACAAACTAACCTAAATCTAGCCCATACTGGTGGTCACGCTGTCAATACTAACTATATTTGATTTCCAGTCATGAGAGAGAGGTTTGAATATCCACCGGTTGCGTTGGGGATGTTTAACACATGTTCTCTTTTACTATAGTTTTATCATCCCCTCTCCACGTTAATACGAGTGCATTTCTTCTAATATACTCTCCTCATTCCTATTATTAAATGAATTAGTTTATGATCGGGCAGTGGCGCACTCAGGGGTAAGGGGAGGAGCAAATGAGGCTGTTAGCCCTTTCCACCAAGACCCAAATAATTTTAATAAGAACTTAAAATATATCAAATTAAACTATAAAAATCGAGCACTGGAGGTGTGTTGAATGAATTTAATCCACATTTTTTAGTATAATAGGCAACTAATTTTAAAACATTTTCAAGCCAAGAATACTCCAAATTACTTCTAAAGACATCTAATTTTCAAAAATTAGCCAAGCTAAGACAAATCAAAGTATCTTATAAAGGCATCTAATTTTCAAAAATTTGCTAAACTAAGAGTATTCCAAGTAGGTAGCTTTTAAATACATCTAAATTTCAAAATTTTCTAAAGAATGATCCCTCCAAATATCTTCTAGGTACATCCAAACTTTTTACTTTTTACTGGAGAGGGCTATCTGACTCCCCTTTAGGTTGTAAGGCAAACCTATATAAAAAAACCTTTATTTTGCTAACCATCCCTCCAACCACCCTCTCCTCCATAATTTAATTCTGGATATAGCCTTGATTGCTTACCACCCCTCCCCCAAGTATATTTCTGGGTGTGCCAATGAATCAGGCTTCAAAATGCACCCATGAAAAAATATCCCTCGTCCGTTAATTTGTCACTGAGGAAAGGGAAGCCAAAAATTCACTAATTAAATATTGTTTTTCAGAGCTGGTAGCCAATTAAGTGATCATAAGTTCAGTAGTAAGTCACTTTACCGAACATGTTAAAGAGACAAATGTTAAAAATCTTTAAAATCAATCATAATTATAATAAACTGTAACATTTGTTGGCACGCGTATGAGGGCGTCAATCTAATATATTCTGATTTGCCGGTGATAGGGAAGTCAGGGATCAAATCCCGGCTGGATATAACGAGGTGGTATTTACTAAATGGTTTACAGATCTCCTTTCGTGAAAATTTGGGTAGGCTACATTTACTCTAAATAATGATTGATTCGTCATGACTACCCTCTTAATGTAAATTTGAGTGTCGTCCAGATGGCCATCAAGACCATAGGTACCCAGAGAAGGGAGTAAATGGGGCGATTTATCCCAGACCCACATGTTTCCGAACCCGGTTCTTTTAGAGTCGGGGACCCACCTCGGTGGCGTAATTAGCTAACGCGCTAATTTCGTGTTGAAATATATTGCCGAGAAGGGGAGATCGAGGTTCGAATCTCGGTTGGGTGAACTGGGGCATATTTTTCCAAAATAGTTTTCCACTCTCCCGCCAAGCAAATGAGTCAAAGATTTGATACTAGCAACTGTAAGTCAGTAAGAAGACGTATATGATGCTTATTTTTTAATCGTCCCTGTTTAAGAACTACTATTATGATGGAATGTTGGTAAGTTAGGTTAGGTTAGGCTAAGTTAGGTTAGTCATTGATCTGATATATCTATTCTGCCGATGACACATTTTTTTTACCGTGCCAGACTAAAAACAATTACCATTATGAAAAAAATAAATTAATACGAAATATTTAGTAAAACCACGGGAAAAATTAAACAAAAATTAAATCCTTTCGTAAGAATAATATATATAGTATTATAAAAAGATTTGAATATTAAGTGGGCAAAAAAACACACGGGTGCAACCAACACGTAGCCGAGTCCTAAGTAATATGCGGTACATAAAAAAGTAAAAATCAACTGCACTTGATACTTGCAAGCGATAAAAATATTTATATACCAAAGTTAGATTGTGTTTTAGCCCAGTATTCCTCTCAAGTTTAGATAGTCTTTGTGCTTCAATTCAACGGAAGGTGATATCAGTTTTGAAGTGGACAGCACTCGCTACAAGTTTGTCGGTACACTTTATCATGTTAACACGCTCCTCCCTTAGCCAACTCCCCCTCCCACCCTCTAAACCCTACTTGTTTTTTGTATCGATAACAAGCGAGAACCACTTGTTGCCAGACTGGCCTGCATTATCGTGCATTAGCTTTTAGAAGACAACCAAAATCATAACAAACCACTTAGAGGAGGATTTTCACTTTATTCTCTTAAGAGTTAGTGGGAGGATTTCCTGTTTTTAGAAATTCAGGAATCTTTTTTCATCTTTAGATGAAGTACGTTTACTAAATTTATCAAATTAATCAAATAATTTATTTAAACAACACGTGTGGCATCATTATTTTAGTTTGGTGATTTTTTTTCTTTTACTTTTTTTTTTCGATCTCTCGTCAATAAAAAATTAATTCGAGATTTTGTTAAATGTCGGCGTTACATCACCCACTGATACCGTAAATGTGGTCTTAGCAATGCCCTCTGTCTGTGTATTTAGGGTTGTCATAGGGTTTCCCCGATAAGTTTTTTGAATTAGATATCCAACCCTAAGATCAAGAGTAGTTTACTGAAGGGCAAAAGAGAGAAACAATTTATTTACTGCCGACTTTAATTACATTTTATGTACAGGCACTGTTTAAGATTACAAACAAAATGGTACTCTTCTTAGCTATGAAAATTGCTTCGAATGTATTTTACGTGGGCGGATATTTCCAATTTTGATCACAACTCCGCAACTATTTCAGATACAAAATAGCTTATTATTGGAGTTGTACTAAAAATAAGAACATTGACTTGAATTATATTTTTTATAAAATCAATAGTTTCTGAGCCATGAGCAAAAGTATATATTTTTTATGGAGATCTTTGAAAACAAACATTGATTGTTATGATTATTGATGTACAGCGATGTTCCTCTTTTATCAATGTTTCTTTAACAGTATGATTATTTCATTGAAGTTCTTTGGTGGAATGTTTCTGCAACAATGTATATTAACTTGTTTCCCCATATCTTACAAGCCATACGTAACCTAAAAGCCACGAGCTTCCTATCTCTGGTCTAAGATGTCACTCTTGCAACAAACTGGACTGCCGATGACGGGGAGATTGGTGTTTGAATCCCAGTTAGGTAAGTTACACTGAGGGGTTTTTTCCCTGAAGGTTTTTCCAATATTTCTCCACGCAAATGTGGGTACACTTCATATACAATTCAATCAACCTCTTCCTCATATGTTAGAGTAATTAATACATATGCGTACAAAACGAGACCGTAGAACGTTTGGCACATTATCCCTGAAAAGCGACCCGTTTGCAGCCATCTCTAAATTACTTTTGGCGCAGGATTAGTAAGTAATTGGTAGACTATTGGGACCAACTGAGATAGGATGTATGGACTAAGAATAAACAGAACTATTACTTTCATTCATGCTGACCTAAGTTCACATAATATAGCTTAAATTATCTTAGCCTAGCCTAGCCATCAAGCGAATTACTTCAATTTTTGCAGATATAGCCTATCATAACCAAATAAAACCTCGTCACACGGCGATATTCTTTCATATTTGCTGACCTAGCATAACATAATATAACCTAGAATAAAAATCAGGTGATTCCCTTTAATTTCTTAATCAATCAATATTTTATGAAAATATATTAAATTATAACGGATATCAAAGAGAGTACCTAGTATTAAAAACTAAACAAACTTGGAAGATATACATGAAACATTATTAATTATATCATAAGGAATTATGGTAAAAATAAACTTCATAATAAGAGTATTTGTACCAACAAAACGAAACATATTAAAATTAAGACGTTTTACATTAAAAATTATCAGGCTCTTGAACAATGGTGAAATAGATTGTATGAATATATATAAAATCTCTCTCTATATATATTATTCACGTCTTAATATTTTAATATGCTTAGAATTGATTATACTGATATTAATTTTTTCAAACAAGGTAAACTTGTGTCGGAAATTTTTTGCAAATTGGTTAAAATTGAATTAATTAGTAGAAGTAAATGTTTGAGCTTACAGATTAATGATTCTTAGTAGTAATTCCCTTTCTCCATGTGTTTAATGTATATATTTCCTGTTTGTTCCAAAAGACCCATGTACTTTACCTAGGATAAGCCCAGGTTGCACCAAATGTCCTTCGTGCTGACCAGTGTTGCCAAATGGCCGGTGTTTGACACGCTCGGCAGTTAATTAGCTCAGTTTTCTTCCTAGGACCCGTAGCCGGTCGGTAAAACATAAATTACTGCAGAGAGCTGGTATTTTTTACGATGAAGGGAAATTTCTTAGGGAAAAAGAAGTGTTTTACTTGCTGTGGGGAATTTCCTTTGTAAACATGGCACGCTTGATGTATGAACAGTTGTGAATCTAGTGCTGTAGAAAAGTTGTTCTAACATTGTTTATATTTTCTTTTATTGAGTTATCTTTGCGTTAATTTTCTTTCAAAATGAGGGCAGATGAGCTTGATGAAGACGAATTTGTAGTTGATGAAACCAAAACTTCTAGGTTCAATAAAAATAGACCGAGGAACTGTTTTTTAAATAAGAAATGGCTTGAGAATGATGCCTACAATAAGTGCTTTACTGAATATCTTACATACACACCGATATGCTTAAGTAAAAACTCTAAAAAAATATCCCCATGGACAATGACTGGTATTTTTTTCATTTGGGGTTTGGCAACCAAAGTGCCAACTCGAACGGGTAGTAAGACGTGGAGCTTAAAAAAAACATGGTGCTAAAAACAAACAAAACATAAACTGATGAAGTAGGGACGATTAATATACATTCCAGAGTAAGTGTACCTTAGTTTGGGCTAAGTGGAAGCGGAAAACATTTATAAAAGTTTTATATTAGTACATTCAACCAGGATTCGAAACCCGACCTCCCCGTTATCGGCAAACAAGACTAAAAAAATTCGTTGGGATTGCCATCGGTAACGCAAACACTACTGTGCACAGGAAGCCATTTAAATATAGTTTATAGTTATATAATATTGCACGTCTGAGCCCAATAGTGGAAAGATTAGCTAATACTAAATACCGTTGTCCAGGGGACACCTGAAAGTACTAATCATACATCCTTTTCTGTAGAAACTCTTACCATGTCCCGATGAGACGAGATGAAGGTGATGTTGAGCTTGAGGGAGTGGAACCAGTGGAAACAATTAAACCTAACTAACATGGTTGTTGATAGAACTATTCCTCCTTAGGGAAAAATACCCACGGTACCAGCCGGGAATCGAACACGGGACCCCTAGGCTCCTAGCCCGGTGCACTGACCACAACACCGCGGGTCTGGTTAGTTTAAAGTTGATATCTTAAAATAGGAATCGATCTCGGAACCTCTGGGTCAGTGCACCAATGGACTAGGATATCCAAGATGCATCCTGTGCTCAGGATAATTTACCACTGATAACTTAAGGCGGAATCTTTAATGGACGTGTGAGATCTTTGGCTAACTAATATCTCTCAGAAACCTTCAACAGTTACTTGGGGTAGATATCTAAGCTACAACCTGTACAAGTTTTAGTTGTAAATGTTTTGAGCTTTAAACATTTAGTTGAAATGAACATATATAAAACCATTCACAGCCATTCATTTAAATAATTTAAAATTGACAGCTGGGCATACACAGGAATCAAACCAGGAGTATTTGGTTAGGGTGTTGATTTATATACCACTGATCTGTTACCGAATTAACCTACCTAGATTCGCAAAAATGTTTAATATTTATTTATCTTATGAAATACAAGCCAACTTATTAATGAATATAAATAGGTTTCATTACGTTTCACATAGCTTCAGACACCAGGCTCATAATACTCTGAATTGCTGGTGACGGAGAGATCGTGGTTCAAATCTTCTCTCCTCGCCAATGCAGATATATTTCCTCTAAGCTACCCTCCACACTCTGGTCACTTGTATTGAGATGATAATAACGACGATGTTAGACGAAGTCTAAAAAACGTTTTTCCCTTTCGCTCTTACCATTACAACCCTTACGGTCAATCAGCCAAGTGATGCTATCAATTTACCCCCCATTAGTAGACCTTTCCTATTGTAACCCAGCCATGAACCCCTGGCCAAATAGGCTTGAATTGGTTTTAGGTACTTAAATAGGATTTTTCATACCATATGAAGGGAACAAGGGAAAGGGGAGAATCCAATTTTTCTCAGATCTAACAAGTGCTGCCATTTGCTAGACAATCATGAGATCTTCAGGAAACACTTGAGATTATGGGTTGAGGTATATGATGTATTTATACTCAGATTGAACATGTGCTGCCATCTGTTAGACAATAATGAGACCTTGAGGATACACTTGAGATTATGGGTTGTGGTAGCTGATGTATTTATACTCAGATTGAACAAGTGCTGCCATCTGTTAGACATTCATGAGACCTTGAGGATACACTTGAGATTATGGGTTGTGGTAGCTGATGTATTTATACTCAAGTTGAACAAGTGCTGCCATCTGTTAGACAATCATGAGACCTTGAGGTTCCACTTTAGATTATGGGTTGAGGATGTATTTAAATTAATTCATTTTTCATTTATTTGAGGTATTTAACGTGAACTTTCTGAACCAACTGATTATATCAGCACACGAGGATTTCTATGAACGAGAGTAAAAGGGCCTACCAATTTAGCTGGGAAAGCTATAGTCATATACCCTTTAAGGTTCTTTTACATGCCACAATCGACATGGGCCCGACGGCTTTATTTTCCATCCAAAGAAGGTTGTGCTACGGATTTTTATCGCTCGAGAAAAATCCTTCGATCCCGGCTGGTTTTGAACCCACTAACTTCGGATTCTGAGGTGAGCACTTTACCCCAAGACCACTGAGGTCTAATTAAAATAAAAGTTTTTGCTGGGTATTTATGGTGGTTGAGATATAAAAGTTATTATTTAGTAAAATGTGGGTAATGAAACTCTCCCCCTTTTTTTCCTGTGTCTTTCAATTTCTAGTAGGGATCTTAAAAAAATTATATATCGTGATGAGAACTTCCTTGTGAAATTGCGAATATAACATTTAAGGGTGTGCGAAGTTTTGAAAACTTCCTTGTGAAATTGCGAATATAACATTTAAGGGTGTGCGAAGTTTTGAAAACTTCGACTTCACTTCAAATATTCGTTCTATTCAGCTTCGATTCGGGAGTAAAATTTCAGATTCGACAATCATGAAGCTTAGAAAAAAATAATAGTTCGAAGTTAAAACACACATTTATGTTTTTTAAAATTTCCTGCTGTTTATTTCCATTACAAATTAGTGTTATTGTTAAAAAATATCTGAAATAATAATATTACATTTTGTGATAACATACTTTATCATTTTAAGAAAAAATATATTATGTTTGGAATATAGCATTTTGTTTATTATATTTAATACCTAAGTTAAATAAAGTAACGTTACATAGAACGTTATGCAAAGTATAATATTTTTATCAAACATCAAACATTTTTTTTAATATTCGAACTTCAATTCAGCTTCGGGAATATCTAAAATTATTCGCTTCGAATTGAAAAAGTGGAATTCGCACACCCCTAGTAACATTCAAAAATTAATAAAATGAGTGTTATTGCTTTGTCCGTATCAAAGATTCCCACGTATACCCTGGTTTATGGGAGCTCTAGACTAATTAGTGAACCGTAATTAATCATATCAACAAGAAATAAATAATACTTTTTCAAATTTACTAGAATAAACAAATACACATGATGAAACGATTCACAACATTAATACTTCCTGAAAACATAATATGTAATAAACACAACAAAATTAATTAATTAATCAAAACTATTTATAACAAGTTGTGTAATTATCCGCAATAAAACAAAATTGCTCTACTTGTACGGCATTTTGCACGTTTTGGTTCTAAATTTAATATAGAGAGCGATTTATTAGATGTGAATAGCCCGAACAGGTACTAAGGCTCAAGGAAAAAAGAAAAGTTTTAACACATTTTTATTAGGATAAAATCTATAAAAAAATACTAGCTAGTGTACCGGTTCTTAGCACGGGGAATCTATAATGTAGCTTTGTGATTTTTAGTATATAAAACTAAGCACAGGGAATCGTAACCAAATATTAACTATGATTAAATATTAATCCTTCATTGGTTTTCTAATTTTTAGCCCCCTATTTCCTGAATCTAACTATAAAATTTAAACTTTTCATTTCTTTTTTTTAGCCCTTTGTTGTGGTATTTGTTGCTATATGATTAAAATACTTCAATTTTTGCTACACTTAGAATCTTTTTTGCAGGGTTAGTTTTTGAGATTTCCGCCACCCTTCCTCACTAGTTTCAAAATCCTGATTACAAAATTAACAAACTTACATACATTTCTAATTATCTGGAATAGCCCATCTATCTTCCTGACAAATTTCAATTTTATATCACAACAATTTTTTTTTTCAGGTGTTGTAAATTTTTATTCCCACTATTCCTCTAAACCTAATTCACTGATCCTTGTCTTGAAACTATAAATGTTCAGACTCTTCTAGTTATTTAATGTTGCCCTGTACATGTATGTAAGTATTCCAATTTTCTACCAAACGGGAAGGGTTTAATTCTATTAATTTAGGAATTTTATTTTTACTGCTTATGAAAGGTAGATTTGGGTTTGAATCTTAATCGGGTGTCTTAGTATGGTTTATCCTTAGTGGTTTTCCCCTATTCCTCCACGCAAATACGGGCACACTTCCTCTTTAAACTAATCTTTCTCATCCCTAACACATCAGCGTAATTAGTAGCTATTTAAGTGTATAGCTCAAACGAGTAGTGAGGCTTGGTTCTAAGACCAAACAAAAACGTCATGGTCGTTATAGATAATGTGACGAATCATTTGTGATAGTTAAAATTAGCACGCAATAATAAGCGTGAGTGACATTAGGCTAAAGTTTTTCTTCGCGAACTGTCACATCATCAAAACAAATTTATAGCTACCTAAAATATTATATATCGAGAAGTAGTGTTGAAAAACTATTTTTCATGGGTTATCTGTAGAAATATGTCACAGTATATAAGTTTGTGGAAATCTTATCGATGGGCACGCGGACTTAATGTTAGGTTCATATTGCCTAGTTTGTTCGTGTTGTGGTTTTTACCAGGTGGTTTCTCTAAATAGTTTTCCACTCTCCTTCTATACCAACGAGAGTACCGTTTCCTCTAAATTTGACTTATCTCAATTCTCATCCCCAATCCACTAGTTTAGTTAACATACCTAAAGCCCAGATGAGTAGTAAGACGAGAAAAAAAAATAGTTTGTGGAAATCAAAACTAGTCACATCTCCACAATGTAAATATTTAACCTGTTGGCAGTTTGTTTTGATTTTAAAAGATGTTAATCCACATTCAAACTACATTTATTCATTTCTTCTCAAATACATTGTGCCTTTTTCATATCTACATTTACAGGCCAGAGTGTTAAATGTGGCAACTACACTTGTAGTGACGTCATGAGGCCTAGCGATCTGCTGGTTCTTATTGAAAATTGTGTTAATATTTAGTTTTCTCTCATTTAAAAACTTATAAGTCACTTTTAACGATACAGACAATTAATCTAAACATGTTTTACGTATATCACTAAACAAAAATACTTCAAAGATGGAAAAATACAACAAAATTAATAAATATGTAAATAATAATTTTAAAATAAAGTTTCTAGGTAAAGATTATGTACCGTTCACAAACACGATTAGAATATTATGATGAGAACTAAAAAAGGGCTCTGGCCCAAAGCCTAGAAAGACCATTCATTGTTGCACTAATTCAAAGGACCCGGGTTCGATTTTCATGTCCAGGTGTAGCTCTTTAGCAAATATTTTATTAAAATTAGGAGTGTATTTATGTAATTGCTTTGGCCACTTCCCAACCTTGAGATATATAATTTTGAAACATTACTTTTGTAGTGTTTAACTTTTCTTTATTTCTGAAAAAGAATTTTCATTACAAAGTTTATCATTCCTAGACTTAATATAGTTGATAAGCATATTTCCAAGCGTTGATGAAACCAAAGTAAATAATAGACGCAAGGATTTACTGCAGAAACAATTGTTAGTAAATGTTTCTAAATTTGGACCCTTACAACTGTATTATTTTATAGGCCAGACACAGGATAAGTTATTTTCAGTAATACGTTCAAGTATCCGTTTGTATACGCTTATTTACTAATTACGCTAGTGGTTTTAGGGATGAGGAAGGTTATATTTATAGGAAATGTTGCCACATTCACGTGGAGGGAGAGTGGAAAACCAGTTTGAAAAAACTTCAATACACCTGACAGAGATTCGAACCTCTATTTCCCCGTCATCGGCAGTCTAGTCTACTGTGAGAATAGCGCCTTAGACCACGCGGCCACCGAAGCGGGTCCACGGGAAAAGTTTCTTCGGATTTTTGAGCTGACGAAACTTATTTCCAAACTTTTCTGTTAATAAAATCTTCATTATTGTAGGCCTATGTCCATTAACTCCAATCCTCAAAATTGTTGTTGATGGACTAGTTAGTCCTCCTCTGGTAAGATCATTGAAATATTTAGCATCTGTATCAAGCTCAACTAAAAAAAAACCAATATAACAACTGCCTTCCAAACGAATAGACAATGTATAGTAGGCATAACAACAAATATACAAAACCAAGGATTCTGGAATTATGTCAGCTGTTAGTTAAAAATCACTAATCACATCCACAAAATTGTCATCTATTGTATGTTTTGATATATGAGCCAATACATAATTTAATAGAAGCGTGAACAACACAACATTTTAAATCAAGTAAATTACACGAGAAACAAAGATCCCGCACAGTCAAACAAACTGAACTAATTCAGCAATACTGCACGTGACTGTATTTGATCGGCCTCAACGCAGTGTTGCCAAACTTCAGTGTTCCGGTCTGTAGCTAAAGATGATCATGTATCTACCCTATTAAAGAAAATAAATGTGGACAGCTGAAGCACAAGTAATTTTTATGTTTGTTGTGATCCAAGTTGGATCAAAATTTAGGATTCTATCTTCTTAATAATCACTTAAAAGTTTGGATAAGTGAATCAGAGAGCGAATAATCTCAAAGGAGGTTTAAATAATATATGATAAAAACATAGCAACTCTAATTATGTTTTAATATGCAACGAATACAATCGTTAGTTGATAATAAGCTATATAACTTAATTAAACTTTAACTAATGTTTATTAAGCGTGCTTATATATACTTCTTTAGTGGAAAGGAGCTTTGTAAAATGATTTGCTCATTAAAATTTCTTTTAAGATTATAATCATGGACTATATAATACCTTTATTAATTTAACTCTAAAAATATATATATTATGAAACAAACGAAACAATATTATCGCTCATTAGGCTGGGACAGCATCGAAACATTATAAGTCTTTTGAAAATACAAGTAATAATATTTTTTAATTATTACGTTGTACACCAAATTTATAAAGACAAGGCACAAGGATTTAGCTGTAGGCTCGTTTTGTTTAGTTTTCCAGTGATGAGGAGTTCAGTATTCTAATACTAGCCTGATGTACTGAGGTCGGTTTTTAATAAATGATTTTCCACTCACCGTTCACTTAAATCAAAGTACAGTACATTTACTATAAATTCTACCTTATTCGTACCTACTCGATTATTTTACTTAAAAATGTATACAGCCTGGATGGGTGGCAAAATTGCCTTTCGTTATTGATAGTATTAACTCAAGTATTAGCAAGACTAGTTACTTCACATAGAATAAGTGAATAATATTGAGGAGGGTAGTAAAAAGGAACTGCATTATTATTTATATGTATAGAGAATGTAAACAACAAAATAAAACACCCAAGTCCAACAAAACCGGGACTTAAACCTTGCTAGTTACGAGCTCTCGGTGAGAGCCAGTCCCACTGGAGCTGAGAAGTAGGCTATTAAAACTCCATGGAGTCATCCCACAATCGAGTGATACCGACCGAGCGGCCGCCGTTTGTTGGCGAAGATATTGCCAACATCCGTGGATAGATGGTGTCATATGGTAAGCACACAACGACATCACCAGCCATTTATCTCAGTTTTCTAGACCAGAGCCTCTAATTTTTCATTTAATCCTATATGACACGATCCTAGACGCCTTCACACTGGATCATCCAAATGTCATGAAAACTCCACTGTACCTGCTGCAAAGAGCCCAAATGTCATTAAAACTGCCACTGTATCTGCTGCAAAGAACCCAAATGTCATGAAAACTCCACT
>CABFWB010002892.1:74514-93653 GCA_902151455.1 Timema bartmani | reverse complement strand
GCCTACTTTAGCGCAAGTTTTGTGGTACCACATTGCACATTTTCCATCACAGAAAACACTTTCCTCATTTGGTTTAAAACCATTTTTACACACGCCACAGATAGAAGAACCACGCTGATCCGCCATCTTGTTAATAATGCACACACACTGTTAAAACAAAGTGTTTTTTTTAATATAAAAATACCTTTTCTACCTTCAATAATCATTCACAGCCTCTTTAAATGTTTTGTGTAGTCCTTTTAACTTATATATTTATTTTCAATGGTTTTGTTAACTTATTTTGATTTTTCAACACTTTCATTTAACTCTATCATAGGCTACTAACATACTTGGTCAATCATGATAATTAACAGCTTGCTAGGTAAAATAAATTTGCCCTTAGTGTATATTATTAAATAATTAGACCCACAATGTGTTTAGGTTCAATCCCTTGATAGCTAAACATGATAATAAAAACATTTCTTCCTGTTTTATCTAAACTTTTTTAAGTTACATTAAGTATCAAAATATTCAATTTCTGCTTAGTGCAAAATGAGCATTAAAATCTTTGTATTATTTTTGAATGTCAACATAACTAATTGGCAGGTTCATCTCATCAGGACGTGAAGATGTAGATGTACGCTGCTTGAGACAAGGTCGGCCGTTTGCTTGTGTGCTATTGAATGCTGAAGAGACCACAGTCTTACCTGCCGAGCTCAAAGAGCTAGCAGAACGTGTAAATCAAAAGCATCCAGAAATACGGGTATCTGACCTTCAGTTGGTGTCCAAGGAAGATTTGGTTCACCTCAAAAGTGGTGAAGAAAAGAAAAAAAAGGTTTACTCTGCTCTCTGTGTGAGTCGCACACCAATCAAACCCAGCACACTTGCCAAAATTTGTGAGCTTAAGGACCTCGAGCTAAAACAGAAGATGCCAATACGCGTGCTTCATCGCCGACCCGCTAATTGTCGCTCCCGTATAATTTACTCCATGAGCTATTCCATGGTTTGTTGGAACAGGAATACGTCATTTCCGGGCAATGGCGGAGAGAAATGTCAATGTCTTGCACACTCTACCGATGAAGCTCGACCTTGTTTATTTGTGATGACATTTGAAACCCAGGCGGGAACTTATGTCAAGGAATTTGTCCATGGAGACTTGGGGCGCACTACTCCCAACTTAAGAACTCTGCTCAACGCAGAAGTAGACATTATAGCTCTAGATGTTACCAGGATTGATTTGGATTGGCCACCACAAGTTCAGTGAAGTCCTATGTGAAACTAGAAGGCCCTACCTTTTTTACTGACCTAATTTGCATTGAAGGTAGACATAACTTTTGTATTAAATGTTTGATAATTAAATTGCGTGGACATTAATTGTAGATTAATAATTAATTACTCACAAGAGCAGCAATTTTAAATCGCGGCACACTGAACCCGGCATTAATGTTTTCAAGACACACAATCAGCATTTTAAGGAGAGATTTTTTAGTTAAAAATGTCCATTAAGATTGTGTTTAAAAGTTAAAATTGTAATAATTTTGTTTGAAAAATAATGTTGATTTTTGGATTTAAAAATGATTTATTTCTACTACAAAAGTTTTCTCGCTTTTTTTTTAATCTTCCCCTAAACTCCTGTGACACACTTCCTGACCCTTCACAACACCAATGTGCAGTGGCACGATGGTTTAACCTACTGCAGAAAATGCACTTACCACACTTACCTCTCCAGATGTTTTTTCTCTTTCCTAAGGCAGATTAATTTATTTAAAAATAACATTTTAAAATTAAAGCTAAAAACAAACATGTTTTGGGTCCAATAAAAGACTATACAAGATTTGCTGGGGATAATTTAAGAACTTTTAATGGAAATTAAATTAACATTTAACCAATAAACAGTGCTAAGGCAAAACTTTGTGATTTTCTCTTAGACTTCTTGTAGACTTTGACATTTTTTTTTGTTACAAAATATTCAAAACAATAAAAACAAGTCAAACAAGAATAAATGTGTACTTATTTATATATAGAATTAGGACAAGCAACAAATCAAAGACAGTTAATTTCAATTACAACTAAAATTTACAACATATTATATCATCAATAATCATATTTTTGCTTTCAGACAAGAAATATAAAAACAAAGTATTTTTATAAATCTATATTTTAACGATGCAATTCTTAGTTTTTAACTTACAAAACACTTATTAATCAAACAACGTTCATAAAGCTGAACCACAGCTTTAAACAGATGTTTTATAATAATACTTTCATATTTTATCTTTTCATCAAAAATAAATAATAAAATAAGGCCAGTATGATATACCTATCTATGTCTGAGATATTGTGTGTCAACAAATGTTAGAAAAAGTTTAGGTAACAGTGTGTTATTTATACCCCAAGCATTCCAAAACTAAGGGTTGATTCGATCCCATTTTATATTTCAACATAAAATATATAGTTCATTTGAAGTCAAACTAAAGTTTAAAGTTTGGGGAAGCTGAACATGTAATTTTAAGCAATACATTATAGAGTAACAAGATCAAACTTGTTAAAATCAAATTGAGATGAATGGACAGATGCTTGGCCATGAAAGTGATACTAGACTGACAAAATATTATTTTATGCAACCAAAGAGTTAAGTAGTGCTGATTTGATTATACTGTGTACTTAAAAACTATAGATTAAACATTTCTAGCGTTTTATATATTAGAAGTAAAAGAAAAGTGTTTAAGAAATTACCACAGTAAATAAATAGTTTCTCTCAAATAGTAATAGTTTAAGGCATATTACACACATTATGAACCATGTCAATCCACTATTTACAAACACTCGTGACTAAAGGTATTAAACAGTTCTACATTCCAACAATTATGTCCCATTTAGTAGAAATTTTACAGGTTTTTGGTTGACAGAGAATATTCAATGCATGATGTTTTGAAATCTGATATAAGATAATAAAACTAACAAAATTAGTCACACAATAAATTATATGGAATAGAGATACAGAAAAGAATGAAAGGAAAAAAAAACAGCAGGACAAACACAATATGGCTCTCACAATAGTAAAAGTGAAAAAAGTGATTTTTTTTGTGTGTGTTAAAAAATCATTTCTTAGATCATCCACTTAAAAAAATTTTATGCGCAAACATGCTTTGGCTTTACTTGGATCAAAATGTAACATCTAGGATTGGAATTCAACTAAATTATTAAGTTTCATTTAGTTCAAAAATGACGGCTCGACACAAGAAACAAATTCTTAAAATTGAAAAATGACATCTGGGCACATGAACAGAACCCGAGACCTTTGGCTTAGTACACCAATGCTCTTACCATTTAGTTTTCCAGAAGCAATCTCTTGCCCAAGATCATTCTTTGCTCATATTTTAAGGCAGTCTATGATGTCTGTGCAAAAATTGTTAGCTATATATTAGCAATTAAGATCACAAACTATAAGATAACACAGCCACATTCAATTTGGGAGGGCTTTATGCTTCCATTAGTACTATGACAACTGTACAAAATGTGCAAAGAGCCAAGCTATTAGAGTTGCTGTGCAGTGTTATAGTTGTTAATGTACTTTTGGCAGCATAAAGCCCTGCTGAGTAGAAGGTGGCTACATTAGCTGATAGCTCACAATCTTAATTTATCACTTTTATATAGCTGATGATTTTTTCATGTTCATAACAAAAACTGCCTTAAAATATCAGTGAAGAATGACCCTGAGTATAGGATGACTCCTGGATAGCTCAATGTTAAGGGCATTAGTGCACAAAGCCAAAGGTCCTGCGTTCGATTCCTGTGTATAGGTGTCATTTTCAATTTAAAGAGATTTTACATACGGCTGTAACCATAATCAACAGCTATAAAAGCTTGGCTATTTAATCCAACAAGAATCAAACCTAGGAACCTTGGCTTAGTGCACAGCTAAGCTATCCAGTATTTGCTTCGTGCTCAGTGTCATTAATCACTCAAAGTTTAAGCCAGAGAGTCTGATGAATATATGGAATGACCCTAAGCACGAGATGAATCCTTGACTGCCTAGTGGTGAAACATTGGAGTGTTAAGCCAAGGGTCTCGCAATCGATTCCCATGTCCAAGTATGATTTTTCAACTAAATGAAATATCAGTGACGACTGTATCCATAACTTAAGATCATTTTCATCTTCATAAAGCATTAAGTACAAAATGTTTACGATACATTTCTCACAATTTGAAAATAAATAGTATGCCTATAAGCTTTGAAGCAATAAAATTATGTCCATTCTTAAGGTAAGTTTAAATAAAATGGAATATAATTCTCTTTCTAATGGTGTTCAATCATCGCCACTGCCATTAAAAAGTTATAAAACTTACTATCAATATGGAAGCTATTAGTTAGACATGAGAAAAAAAGTTTTTCTTTAATTTCTAATGTTTATATAAATTGTTATTTGGAATAAATTATTAGACTAAATTATGGTTTAAATTCTAGGAGGAATAGTTAACACACACTTGAGTGTTGCTGGAGTAGAAATTATTTAGATAAATCAATTTTAAAGACAAAAATGCAGTAAAAACTTTCCTTTAAAAATGTATCTTTTTTTACTAACAATTTTTACTTTAGCACAAGTCAGGCAAATATGTTAACCCTCTTAGTTCAAACCATCTTCATAGGTATGGAGTGTTACATCTTTAACCATAACATCAACTAGGGACAATCTTTGTTCAACAAATGACAAAATGACATTATCCTCTATGCACTGAAGTTGTAGTTAACAGACCTTTTAGTTCACTTAGCTACAATATACCTGCCAGTTAAACTAGAGATAATTTCAAAGAACATCATGAACAAAACAGTAAAATTCATGTCACAAGTTGGACATTATTTGTCTAAAGTTGAATTAAATACTTACAATATTTATAGCTGTATTATTAAAAATATTATTTAGAACAAAATAATATTAGTAACATTAACAGGGTGTCTACTGAGTCACAAAAAAGTTACTAATAATTAAGTCCCTGAAAATTCACGAATTATCAATATTTTGGTCACAAAGTCATGAAAATATTTTTGGAATTTACCGCTCATCGTAACGAACACATTGAAAGTCGCGCCACCCACTACCCATAATGTCATGTGCTAGCCACAAGTTGCCTGATTGTTTTTACCATGATACCAAGGACTAGGTTAACGTTCGCAATCCAGCTAAAGTTTAATGTTGTGTGTGAGTGCATTGTGCCTATATATGCATTATATAATGTTCAACCGGTTCCTGAAGGACTTTTGTAGTCAAAAAAGGTCACCCAAAGGCCTTGTTTCTCGAACTCACTAGACACCCTGTTTAAGTAGCATAGGTACAATGTTAAGGACATAAGATCAACTTGTTCTGTGAAACTACAGCCAAACTTGGTTATAACGATACCTTGGCTATAACGCCTAATGTGGAGTGGTACTAATTAAATCTTCAAGAAAAATCCTTTCCAGGCCTTGTGTGCAAGTACATATGGAATAACCAAATTGTTTATAACACCTGGCATAGTGTTCTCATCTCATTTCTTTGCATGTAAGTTGAAAAATTAAAGTTGCAGAGAAAAAGGAGAGGGAACACCATGAGGATTTCTGGGGGGGCATGTCCTAGATGGTCACCTTCTAAAACAGGGTGTTAGGGCAATAACTCCTCGGTTTGGTTATTAAGTGGTTGCATATTGCAGGCGAAGAGAATGGACATTACAACCCTTTCCAAACAATACCAAGCAAACACAAATCGAGTATCTGAAATATTCTTGAAGATGAATCAAGATTTGAATTTTTTTTTAGTTGTTTTATAGCTGAAAAAATATCAAATTGTGCTGATTTAAAATAACGTTATGCTCTAAAATTACTTGGAAAATGTTTTATTTCAAAATTATTTGTAAACATCATTACTAGACGTTTGTGCGTCTGCAGGTCGTCTGGTACAACCTCTTCCATTCCTATCAATCTCTCCTGTTCCCTACTTTAGCTTTCATGTCCTCCTGCTCTTGGTCCATCCATCTCATTTGTGGTCTTTCAATATATGTAATATTTAGTTTTATTTTGATTATTGTTGTCACTATCACAACTTACAACTAAATCAATTCAGATCTTTTCCATATGAATATTGATTTGTAATGTATTTAACAGCTCTAAATGACAATAATTAACATTCATTGACTATTTTAGTTGTCAATATTTTAAAGCAGGAATTTTTTCAATGCAAATTTGAAGCTGATAATTGTTTCGAAGCTAAGTCAAACTTCCGAAGCTTCAGACACCCCTAGTATCAGGTGACCTTGAGTATTTTAACTTCTCAATATCCTCTGAGGTTGAAGTTTACAGTACTTTAAAACTACAATTTTAACATCAATGTTACAGAACAATTTATAAGTTAACAACCAAAATATCTGATCTTGAGCAGATCTCTTGGTGGAGATCTTACAAATTTTATTTAATGGTGGATGGTGATAGTACATTGAAATAGATACAATACAAGACTTTTAGATACTTGAGGCATTTTATTGTGAGAATGGCTAATAAAGAAACAGTTACTGTGCATTAATTTTATTATATTTACAGAGAGTAATATATTATATAATTCAATAATGATTAATTTTATAGGAATTCATTAATTAATACTTCTCTTTTAGATTAAGTTGTGTATGTAAAAATTTAGAAAACAAAGTACATAATTCAAAAAGGTTTTGGTCAACATTTTGATTCTAGGATTATGATATTTATTGAGTTAGTTAATCTATTTTTATATTTGTGTTCTAGAAAATTTATTATTGATCATTTGATTTTAAAAGTATTTATAGCGAGTTTAAAAAAACATTAATTGGAGGACAAGAGAGTCCCACGTAGGCTAGCAATTGATTTAATTAAAATAGATTAAAGTTTCTTTTTAATTAGTGTGGGTTTTCGATGTTTTTTAGTGGTTTTGGAAGGGGGTTGTTTATTTGGTAGTCATGAAATGAGAGCATGTTTTTTCCCTACTCTAATTTTATTTAGTTATAAATCGCCAGCGTGTATTGTGTGGTAACTATGCTGAGTGGTGTTTTTGTCTGTGAAATTCATTTTAAAGTGCACAAATAATAAAATATTGAGTTTGTGAAGATCTAAGATTGGTAATATGTCATATTATGGGTATAGGTTTATCCTAGTGTACAAGTTTGATAGATAAAATATGTTCTTTATAGCTTTATCTTGTGCATCTTGGAGTTAATGGAGAATACCAGCAGCTGCAGTGCCCCATATATGGCTGAGGAACTGAAAGTGGCTGTTTATTAGAGCATGATAAATTACGATTTTAATTTTTGGGGGCACTCTAGATAGTCTTTGTAATATACCTACGCCAGGCAGTGATTCCTTTAAGACAGACTATGTGTGTTTGCCAGCGTAAGGGTTTGTCGATATATAAACCTAAGTATTTGACACACTTAGCTTTGTGTGAAGGTTTACCTGCCATGTTAACAGGTATAGCAAGATCATAGCATATTTCGGGAGCAGTAAAAATGTTGTTTGATTTGTCAGTATTCATTGTTAATGTATTTAGTCTTAGATATACGCTGAATGTGCAGAGGTCATCTTGCATTAGGGTGGTGGTTTGAGCTATAGTTCCGCATGGCTCATAAATAATAACAATATCATCTGCATAAAGTTAAGGGTTGCCTTTAAGTGATAATTTGCTTATATAGTTTATATAGATAAATAACAAAATAGGGCCTAGGACACTCCTTTGTGGAACTACTGTCTTAACAAGCCTAAGGTCACACTTGGATTAATTTATTTTTACATGTTGATATTGATTTGTTAAATTATTTCTTATAAGCTTGTGTGTTAATCTTCTTATTGAATTATTCTAATAAAATAAGTTTTTTTTAAACTTTGCATAAGTCAACAAATATAGCTGCAACACATTTACATACATACTTATTCACACCATTCCCTTACAGGGTAGGCAAAAAATTGAATATAGCTCAAAAAACAACTTCGTACTTAATCCATCCTCATTAACTTTCTCCACACTTCCCTATTCTTGCATACTTCCATCACTTCAACAACATTCATACACTGAGTCATATATGCTCTTTTATTCCTAAAACTCTTAATGTCACTTTACCTTTATATATTTCAACTTTTTGAATCTGAACCCTTGAAACCGCTTAGCTGGATGAAATTCATTGAAGACATCTTCATGATTTAGACATTCTGAAACTAATTTATTGCAGTTCTTGAACAATTTAAACAACCATAGCAGCCTCAGATTCACCCGGAACATTTCACAACATCATGTCATATACTTGGATCTGGAACTAAACCTTTATGAGGGAAACACAAAGACCACAGTACACACCAAAGCCATCAACCATCAACAGTACCACCATTTACAAAGCAACCATCCTCTTCACATAAAATGCCCTCGACTCTACCCTATAGCCTAGCTACCAGAGCCAATCGTAAATGTTTTGAGGAAGAAGACCTTAACAAGGAATGTCGACAACTCTTCAAAGCTTTTACGATTCGAGGATACCCTTAACACATGGTCAACAGTCAAATAAACAGAGCCGTATCCAATCAAGAAACAACTTTCCAATGACATATCGCTCACCACCCATTTTTATGAAAGACTAGAAAAACTCAGCTTTATCCTAATCGCCTCTCACATAAAATAATTTCAAAAATGTTCAAAGAATCGCATTCAAACACCCACCTAATCTCTGGAACATTCTGGTTCACCCAAAATTGCCTGGCCCAGCCACAAACAACATCAGGCCAAAGGTTCCTACGCTTGCAACAAACCGAGATGCATTACCTGCTAAATTCACCAACCTTCAACCTCATTCAACAGTAGACTCATACAAATGGAATACCACATAAAATGCCGCTATGACTGTTCCACATAAAATATTATATACCAGTTACAATAAAACTACTGTATTGGTGAATACATTGGCCTTGCCACAGGAACACTCGGACAACAAATGAATGGTCACCATTTTGATACCAACCACAACTCTGACAAACCAGAATCACTTCATGCCCAAACACATAAATCATATTTTGACTTATGCTATAGTACTAGAGTTATACGAGCCCTCCCAGCTTTGTAGGTGGGAACTTGCCCACCAATATATAACCAAATCCAGGCACCCCCCTGGTCTCAACGTTAGCTAACCCCCTCTACTTTTCTTCCAAGCCGGTCTACTCACACCAGTCAGTAATTATTATATAAAAAATATTAACATATATTTTAATTAAATAAAATATTCTTTCGATTTACCAACAAGTTTGAAAAGGCAACGGCAGAATCCAAGCCTAAACAAGCAAGAGTATCTTAAGTGACCATAACATACCTCTAGCTACGCTACCATAGTCCAGTCTGTTTTACTCTCTTATTCTGAAGAAGTGAACTGATGTACCACAAAAATGAGATAATTATGTGTTGTGTTTTGTTTTAGTTGTGAACTTTTGGGCTTACAATTTCTGGTAAGTGTGTAGTGCCTTGCCCTTCTAACCTCTTCATTTCTTCATACACTTTTACCTAGAGTTGAGTCAAATCCAGATTTCCAATTTACCTTCAAATCCCGGATAAGAATCTTGGTAATAATTATGAACATAAGAGGAAATAGAAATATAATAGAATAATAGAAAATACAAATTTGTTAACTAAATGTTAAAATCCTTTCTTTTTATCCATTCATACATTCAGTTAAGTGATAAACTACTGGTCTGGGGCCTGGTTGTTAAGTACATCCTATAATAATTATAATTGGTTCTGAAACACCAATATTTAGTATTAGAGCTCTAAGATAAATTACACTTAAAAATTGGAAAAAATCTTTTTTTAAGGATTCTAATCTCGAATCTGATTTATTTTTAAATTCTCAAACATCCTTAAGGATGAGAGGGCCCATTCCTACTTTTAACACTCTCAACTTCTTAGCACGCTCACAGTTTCACATTGTTTTAAATATTTCCTTTTCACAAAGACATAAAATAAATATGTAGCTGCACATTTTTTTGTCTTTCTTATTATGAAAAATAAATATTTCCAAAAATTAAAAATGTGTAGCTATGAAAGTGAAAAGAAGTTATAAATGTATGAAGAAATCAAGAGTTTTTTTTTTCTATTAAGACATAACTTAACTATCCTTCAGCATATAACCTGAATGGGTAGTAAGACTAAGCCACAGTGCTAAAAAAACTATATTTTTTTAAGGTTGGCTTCTTTCCCTACAGCTTACATAACATTAATGTACAGGTTATCATACTGTTTTCACTCATTTAATCTCTGTAAGATAGTGTAAGATAAATGCTTTAAAAATACAATCAGTTATTTTAGTAAATGTAACTATTCCATGAATAACTTTAAAGTTATAACTAAAAATAAGATTTAGTTTACATTAAAGGTAATTAATGTTAGTAATGTCCAAAATGGTCCTATGTGTTTTTTATTTAAATCTGATTTAATCCTTTCATCGTTTAGTCAGACACTCAATAGTTACGATGAAATTTTTCAGGTACCTTGGATCACGTTATAACCAAATATGACTATTAGTAATTACAGTGGACTCTCAATTATCCAGGGTCGCATCAACAGGTTTCAGATTAACTACTTGATAAAACACACTACAATATAACTGTCCGGTAATGTACAAACCAATATAACTGATAACTGAACATGTCGATAGCAAAATTAACACGAAATGTGAACATAATTTTGCAAATGACTGTACATAATAACAGAAAATAAAAGTTGCAAACATGTGAATGAACTCAAGTGGTGACATCTGCTTGTAACAAAAAATAATGACTCATGCTTGGTCAGTGTTTTAATTTCGACCAGGTTTTGACCAGGTTTATCTGGAGTTTTAAATTCCAGACCAAGTTGTTTTCCCTACCACTCCAGATAATCGAGAGTACTATACAGTAGGGTCCCTGTATCTACGGTTTACCGCTGCCTAATTTTATTTATTTTGAATTAAAGAAAAAAATTGTTTATAAGTCACAATGCCTACACCATCACCGCACTTCATCTCCTCATTGTGGGCATTGTGCTATCATATCACCATCATCATCAGTGATCATCGCAACAAGAAGAATGGAGAATACAGTTCAGATTATTATGTACTTTATTTGATGTTGGTAATATCTTGCTGTGAATAATTTATCAATTAAACTTTACTGTATTTATGTATGTTACATGAATATCATGTTATATAATAGTTCGGTACTATCTGCGGTTGATCTAGGAACTTATTACCCGCAGATATGAAGGCCCCACTGTATATATTAAGCATAGTTGCAATATGGAAAGGACATTTTTTTAAGCCAATCAACTTGAAATTCACTTGCAATTTTTGCATTTTTTGAACTTTGAGAACTGATAGGGTTTTTGAAGAAAGTATTAAGGAATTTTAGCTGACCCCATTTATTAGCAAAAAAGGATATATTTAGGGTATCTAATGTCCAAAAATGATATTCTAAAGATGCCCTCTAGTCGAAGTGATCGAATGTTGTTAATTCTACAACATCTCAGTTCTTTCTCCCTTCTTTCTACAAATATACGATAAATAACTAACTGCCCCCCGAAACATTACAAAATATAATTATTTTTTGTTTTGAATGAAGGTTATCACAAGTGCAGTTGCCAAAAATGCGGCAAAACTCATCGGCAGTCTTTTGCAGTCAGCTTGTCTATGAGTTCTTGAAGGGGTGCCAACTCCCGGCGATCAATCAGGTTGAATTCCTGTAAGTTAATCAGTAATATAAAGTGTTATGTCTAATCAGTGCCAATTAAATTAAACCATCATTTTAGGTAAATTTATTTTTATCTATGTCAACTAAACCTTTTTGTTTAGTATAGATATTTTATAGTCACCAGAAGTTAATAAGTTGAGGATTGTAGTTATATGATCATAAACATATCAATCAGATTTTGTAGACTATATAAATTATTTTAAGCAAAATGAAATTCTTAAAGAAAATTTTAAGTCTGTTTTGTTGTACAGGAAAGAGGAATAGAAATACAGAAAAGGAAACAAACACAGTATATGGCTTTTACATTTAAAAGAACACAAATCACAATTTACACTGCCACTGGACAAAGATGTAATTATTGCCTCTTGAAGAAAATGAATCGCTAGCACCCACCTACGCACAACACAACTTCCTAAAATAGTTCACCAAGAACACAAAATGAAAAAATAGGAAATTTGTAAAGAATTAATACTTGGACAAACATAGGAAAAGGACATTTCATGCAAATATCTAATATGTATTGCTTGGATTTATATTTAAATACTCCATAGCATGAGCCTGCAATCGAGTTATATTGACCAAACAACCACCACCATTAGCAATGATAGTGCCAACATTTGCAGATAGAGGGTATCATGTGGTCAGCACAACGAACCCTCTGACCATTAATCTTAGTTTTCTAGACTATAGCTGTTATTTATTAAAGTAGCTACGCATTTGTCCTCTCAAGGTTGAGTTTGACCCTGTTTCATATCCACTGCTTTACAGAAAAATTCTGGAAGCACCGGGGATCAAACCTGGAACCTCTGGATTTGTAGCCAGGAACTCTTGACTACTAGACAACAGCAGCGGTAAAATGTTTTTTAAGCCTATGTTCATGAATATATCCTCAAGAATTGTGTGATTTTTTTAAACCTTTTGACCTTATTTTTGTATTTTTAGTTAATAAATACATATTTCTTTGTTATGGCTTATAAACATTCACCGATAACATGTATTCTAGGAAAAGATTATTTCAGTATCTACTATTTATGCTGTTCTTAGAGGAGAAGTTGAATATTGTTTACTCAAAGGAACAATAATAATTTAAGTTGGCATAACTTTCCTGGTAATAAGTTACCTAAGCTAAGCTAAGCTAAGCTATGCTTTGTTTCCACTTCATTTTGAAGGAATTTTATTTGCTTATTGGGTAAGGGGGGAGGGGTTTAGGGTGTGTGTGCTTCTTCTATTTTCTAATACACACTAAGCTGCTTAAACATTCTTTTCACAAACATATATTGAGGTGCTCATTGAACGATTAACTCAAAGTATAATTTAGTCAATAAAAAGATAGTAGTTGTAAAGTTAGGATGCATCGAAAACCTCCAAGTGTGTTAGTTTAAATGGATAAATGCAAGAAATAAAATGGTGTGTTTAAGAGAGACGGTATTATTCTAGTTTATATTTGTGAAAAAAAAAAGTCACTGCCGGCATGAAATCTCAAGTCATTCAACATATAGCAAGAGTCAAGCATGCTAAAAATGCATGCTTGAAGAACTCATCAAAACATCAACGTTTGAATAGTCAAAACTTGGAGCTTTTGGCAACAGATATTCTACTTAATAAATTGCAAAAGGAAACTTTGTAGAAATTTAAGAAAGTGAGCATTAGTGATGAGTCAAGTGTCAGTAAAAACTACCTTCTGCGAAAGTATACACTGATATAATAGTAAAAATTCTGAAAGAAATTGGTGAAAATTCTATATGGATATGACCAACAAATTCAACAGCCGTTACATTGTTGTTGTTATCGTTGGTAATTTGCCTTCATTTCTGTTCATTACTGTCTGGAAAAATCTAACAACTCAACAATTATAACAAAAACTCAACAACTCAGTGATACTACTTTGGTCGAATGAAATACAATATGACCATGTTCAACTATTTCTCTTCGATACAGCACTCTACATGATAAAGACAGGAAAGGGATTAAAAATGGTGTGCACAAAGATGGTTAACATGTTTGGTTCATGGTTTGCACAGTGTTGCAGAAACTTTGCAACCATTATATCCTGAAGTGAATTGAGTAATTTCAAATGTGAAGGTTTTTTTAAGGCACTGAACTGAGTGGTGTTGTTTAAACAAGAAGCACCCGGATTAACATTGCCAGCACAACCTATTTTAACCATGTGGGGAACTTGGATGGACGCTGCGACATAGTATGCAGAAATTTTTAGTCAAATTCAAGAAATTAATGCAATGCTCTATGAGGAAGATGCCGATTCCATAAGTGAGGGGGAAAAAAAAGCAATGTTATAAGGGATTTTTATACAAACAAAAATTCCTTGTGTTTTACTGGCTATCCTGGTTTTCCAGGTGCGTGACAACACCAAGGATGTACCAAATAACAAAACCATATATTAAAAATAATTAGGGATGTGCGAGACTCGAAAATTCAAGATCAATACAAGAAAAAGAAATCTCAAACGTATAAAATTGTTCTCAAAGAGTTGAGAAATAAAAAAATAAACATATATAGGCAAATAACTGCCCTAATAAATTTCCTAGCCAAGCCAAGTGAAAACTTATTATTTTTAAAAGAATTTGATGATAAATATAAGGTTTAATTAAGAGTTAATATATTTTTTCTCATAAAGGAGCCAAAATTGGCAAGTCGTAACCTTACTTTGTTAAATATGAAAGTGTTTCATTAGATGCGTCAATAAGAAAAATTTTGTTTTAAATATTTGTTTCAATATTAAACTTTAAAATTAAAAGCTGCTACGCCACAAAAATTAAATTATAAATAGTGCACATTGCAACTATCACTTATTAATCCCATTTAAAATTTGTATGAATTTTATCTCCGGTGTTTTGAATGAATTGTCTCTCAAAGATGGTCGGTTTATCACTAGTCAAAATATCTTTCATGTTGTTTATTTCAATGTACAATTTTAGAATATCTAATAAAAATATTAATTGAAATCTATAATAATTTATTTGATATATATTAGAATTATGTTATAGAAAATCTAATTGATTTTATACCTTTCAAGCTATATAAAATAACTATATAACAAACTAGTTTTACATGTGAGTCTGTTAGTGACATTTTACATTATTCTTTTGTTCAGTCTTTGGCTAAATTTGCTCCATAATATATGCGCATGGAAGGTTGATTTTTGTTGATAGAATAAGAAACTAAAATCGGAACAAAGCTATTTAGTTAAGGAATAAGTAACTGAAAATAAAAAAATAAAACAAAGCAACTTCGTGATGAAACAATTAAGAAAAATATTGTTTTTGTGAATAAATATAAGATATTAAAACAATTTTTGAAGTATNGAATAAATATAAGATATTAAAACAATTTTTGAAGTATCTCTTTTTTTTTTAATTCAGTATTTTCCGCTTAATGTTGCTTGGTTTGATTTAACTTTATTACAAATTTAGTATACAACAATAAAGACATATCACCATTTAGTGTTGCTGGTAACACAGTCTGTGTAAGACGTGAAAATATGCTGCCAGTACATGCTAAAGAACTTGTATTCTTAAACACCAGGTTCTACCACAATTTAACAGGTAAGTCCTAGTGCAGACTTTTAGACCATGAGATATTTTATCCCAAAATAATTCTCTGAAATAATTTAGACTATTATTATTACTAACTAGACCTAATTTTGTTACTACTTGTGTTACATAAGTTACTTTTTTTCCTTTCAGACTTAACACTGAACTATGGCTCCTGTTTAGTATTGGCACTATTATTTTGAAGAAAGGAATTTAAAAACAGGGCTAACTTCATTTAGTAGCCTAACAGTGAAATAAACTTTTTTTTAGATGTTAAATACTAACTTATTTTTGTACTTATATAGAAAAAAATTCTCCTCTTGTTCTTGTATCTCGATTTTTTTTTTCATTTTCTCGTCTCGAAATCATCTCTTAATGAAAAAGTGGTTCTGGCACATCTCTGAAAATAATCATTTATTGACCAGTGTCGAACCTTCCTCAATGATGTGAGGCTGGGGGACTCAACCCAAGTGTGATCAGTCACTGTGCAGTAGAAAATGTATTGGTTTTCCAGGTGTATGTATAGTTAGTAAAACCCTAGACGTGTGTGTATGTGTGCATACGTGCGTGTGCCAAATAAAACCTAGATTTTTCTCTAGGAGCTTGACGATATTTAAGCATTCGTGTCAGTATAATTGATGTTAAAACAGCTGCAAGACAACACAATAAAGATTTTGCCTTTCCCCTTACTTAAAGTAAGCCACCCCAAGTACTTGTTTGACACCTTAGCTCAGTTGGTAGCATGTCTGCCTAGTGAGACAGGGTCCTGGGTTTGATTCACGGCATGGCCGAATCTGTATCATTGATGAAAATATGGGTTTACCCTTTCCCATTGATAAATTGATAGTCGGGGGCTGGATGTTGTGCTTGTCCTAGTCTTAAGATAGATTATAGAGCATATTAAGCTATTACAGGCCAAGCCAGCTGGTAATGGAAAAATATATTTGAATAAAAAACTGACCCAGGCCATAGACTGGAAACAGTTATGGATGTAACAAACCCCAAGTACTTATTTTTATTTTCCAAACTGCTAGACACATTTGTTGTTTAACTTTTTTTTTCAGCTGTATAAGTTATTGGCTCTATTTTTACTTATACATATGACAGGCTTTGGTCCTTTCAATAGCTTCAGCCCCAATTTTTGAAAATATTTCACATCTTTTAGTAACTTATATATTAACACTTAAATGTGTTAGAAAATTTGTTCAGAGCCCATTAACTAATAAATGGAATTTCCAGTACTAGATTTAGGCACGGGCCACATGGGCCCTTGCCTGCACATTTTGGTGGTTAACAATTTTAAGAATGTGCGATGCAGGGAAGTTTCCAACACTGAAGGGAAATTTTGAACAGATAGGAATTTTTGCACTAGCAATTTATTTTTATTTTTTAATGTGTATTTATATATTAGTTTAGGGAACATTAAATGTTATTTATAAATTATAATACTTTAAATAACAAATCTATTATACTTGATAATTACAGTTGTAGTTGCATCTAAATAACATATTATTTGAATTGAATGGTGACACATGGACACAAGAATCGAACCAGGAACTTTTGGCTTAGTACGCCAATGCTCTGACCACTGAGCTAGCCAGGAATTGTCCCGTGCCCAGGGTCATCTTTCACTCATATTTTTAAGGTAGATTCTGTGATGAACATGTGGAAATTGTTAGTTACATAGATACCGCAGCCACCTTCAACTCGGTCAGGCTTTATGCTGCCAAATGCACAATGACAACTGTACAAATACATATGTCAATTATCAGGTATAATAGCTTTGCTATTTAATCCATCATATCATTTAGCAGTCTTGCAATTGAAAATATTAGTGTAATCCTGAACTATGAAGAGGTGATTCTTTCATTTGTTAATGAAAATGCTAGACGAAAACCTTTCTCAAGTTGTTGATTAAAGTGCATTTCTGTTTTCAGTTTGAAAAATAAACTTTCAGCGAGTTGATAAATATTTTTTATTGTATTATTTCTTAAAATAATTTGATTTTAAATTGTTTATATTTTTTAATATTTTTGATTTAGTTTATTTCTTAATTTTTGCTTGGAAACTGAACATTTGTTAAATTTCGCCCAATTTGCTACTTTCTGGCTATTTCCATGTATTTCATTGTACTAAATATGTATGTACATATTATCTCTACCAGTATATACTACAGTATATTAAATGTATAAAAATAGTGATTTTTTTAATAATTTAGGGGAAAAAACAAGTATATTTGTTTTCCATGTAATGTAGAAAAAAGGGTGCAAAATATTTTTGGACTCATGGGCGCAAGGGCAGTCAAATCCCAAACTAAGAGTATCATCAAAAACTGTTCAGAAGAGTGAATACTGACCTGAACAAAGAAGATAAAGTGTTTGAAAGAAGTGTTTAGATGTGCCTCCTCGCCGAGTTGTACCACCTCCGAGAAATGTTGGTGGTAGATATGAGCGTACACTCGGAACAAACGTTTCAGGATCGTCTTTGCTATCGAGAGAAAGTTCTTTGGAAAAGGAACTCCTAAAACAGGAGCAAAACTTTTAAAAATAATGGCCCCGGTCGATCACTCAAGGGAGCAAACTGTCTTGTACTCCAGTTTACTCTCTTTGACTGGAGGTGCCCAAAAGGTGCTAGAACCCTACAAATTATCCGCCATCCACTATAGGAAAGTAGTCTGAGGTGCCTATAACATGAACATGTTTAAGTACCTGTAATAATAGCATTTTTAATTCTTAAAAGACTAAAGAACAAAACTTAAAATTTTGTGAGCCAGTAGCATTATCCACTTTAAAAATCACTGTTTGGCTTTGTCAAAATTATAGTATAAAAATAAAACCAAAGTGGTTTGGGAATGCACCTTACTGCCCATCTGGGCTACCTACAAGCCTAATTACATTAATGGGGTAGGCCTGGGAAAGGTATAATTTAGAGTATTATGTAGCGACCAAGAGAGTTGGGTGAGTGTGTGGGGCACATTTGGCTCTGAATTTAAAAAAACATGATGTGAACTCCCTGCAAATGTGACAAGTTTTCCAAGCAGATGTTGCTGCAGTTTTTTAAAAATCTACGCTCTTTCTCATGATCTCTCAAGTAGGTGGCTGACATTAGATTATAAAAGACCATAAAAACCAATAAAGTGTTTGATGAACCATTGTAATTTAGGTAAGGCATGTAGCTCACCAATTTTGGAGGGGAACAAAGTCTCATCATCCAATTGATCTTGAACCCACGTCATGAGGTAGTCGATGTATTTGGGTGCAGAACACTTGATGGGTTTTTTGACCGTATGCCCATCGGCCCAATGGTATTCATACTTTGGTCCTGCCGACATGATAGAACAACTCTCCTCTGTACAAAACTCTGTAATAGTCCCGTACAACATGTTGATTTGGTTGAAAAAGTCCACAGCTGCAACAACAGTCGATGGTATGAAAAGGAAACTGTTCATTTCAATTCATTGGGGATAGGACTACATCTATAAGGAATTGGTTCTGGTGTAATCTTGCAAAACATTCATTAAATTAGACTGTTTTTTCATTATTTCTATAAACCTAGCCCTCTCTTGCACTAAGCATTTTGTAAATAAATAAATAATCTAATAGTATTTATGTATATCTTTGTATGATACCATCTTGAAATATATTATATCCACGGCTGTATTATAGTTTAAAAAAATCTATAGCCCACTCTTCTAAGCCATTTGTTGAAACATATTGCTTCTCAGTAGGTTTTTATACATTTTAACAGGAGTCTAGTAATAACTAAGAGTTGTAAGGTCAGGCTGTATCATCTTTATACACCTTACATGTATCCAGTGGTGTAACCAGGGTGTGTGTGAAAAAGGGGACCCCCCC